>APFE031427658.1:12223-54939 GCA_000404065.3 Pinus taeda
GGTGATTTTCCAGTGTATTTCCTGCTTTAGTACTTGTGATGAAAGTAAAGGATCAAAAACATGTAGCAGCATCATTCATCAGATAACACTTTGCAGCACCATCTCCCTACCCTATCTACTTGATACTACCATTTTCTATTCTTTATTAGGGTGCATTTAGACTTGCAAACCCTTATCAACATTTTTTCTTTTTACAAGGAAAATCTATCTAATTCTACCCTTATTACATCCAAGGGCTCAGATTAAACTGTTGAGCACCTTTTATTAACTCTAACTATCTGCTTATCTGCCAAGATTAAACTGTTTGGTCAGATATTTATTCTCTAATCTACAACATGAAATTGAAATATGAGTAAGCCAAGTTTAAACAGTTTGACTTATTCATGAATTGTGGAAAAGGTTGGACAAGCTGCACACAATTGTTTTATTACAAAAATGAAGTAGTAGTGGCATTTGGATTTGCACACTTTCCTTGGTCTGCCTTTTGCTTGGGGTTCATTTCTTTCACTTCTTTTTTTGACCACTTTATTTTTCTTACCCTTCGATTTTTCTTTTAGGGTACACCCTCTTTACATTTTTTAACTTTTTTGATTTTTTGGTTTTTCAAGAATATGGAACACCTTTGCTCAAGAAAGAAGGTTTGAACATATTCCACAGTTCGATCAAGACAATCATGAAAGATGAAACCTATTGGTATAGGAGGCTAACACCTCTCAAGGGAAACTCATATAGCCTTCTTCTCATCAAACTTGAGATCGCTATGAGCCACTATCCTTTGACTGCTAGGCAAGTACAGCTGATAGTTGTGAGGTGTATCAGTGTATCCCACAAATATCCCCAACTTTGTTGTTGTCTCAAGCTTCTTCCGTGCATTCTTTGTCACATGGAACTATACCGATGAGCCAAAGATCCTGAAGTGGCCCACATCTTGTCTCTTACGGAAGAAGGCTTCCTCTATTGGAAATAATACTAAGAGGGGGGGGGTGAATCAGTATTATAAAGTCAAAAAAAAATTACTTTCAAACTTATATATACGCTACTTAAGATATGGAAACCAGTGTATATACGCAACTGTGTCTACAGCAACTAGCGTATATGCAATAAACTTAAGATTTAATTAATCTATTTGATCTTTAATCAGAGAATTTGAACTTCATAAACCATAAGTACAATAAATAGGTGCAGTAAACAGAACAAATCATCACACATATGGACACAAGATATAAGGTGGAAACCCAGTGTCAATGAAAACCACTTGATGTAATGCTTCTCTATCTTCTTGTTAATAAGAAACTTCTTTTTACAACATTTCTATACTAGTGCAGTCTTATACCAGTACACAGGCTTTTACCTACAGAAGGCTACAACCTTCTCTCATTCTCAAGCTTCTCTTGGAAGGGAGCTACAGCCCCCTTAGCTCTTGTACTACCTGATGTACTAGTACATAGAAGTTGACCTACAAAAGGCTACAACCTTCTCTTTTCTTCCAAGGACCACGTTTCATAAATTTTCAGACTAGATCTGTAAGTAACATTAATCAAACATCAAATATATCTGCATCCCCTTTGCACCAATAAAAAACTGAATCAAACAATCACTTCTCTGAATTTTGTGACTAGAATACAGTAACAGTAACCGGACACCAATCCTGAACCCAGAATACTGCAGAAATAAACAGAAGTATCTAAAACATATTTTATGAGTCGTAGGCTACTTCAAGATAAAGAACCTACGTGCATTCACTTGTATATTAAGGAAAACCAGTGTATACACAGTTTTCATTTACTGAACCAGCGTGTATAAGCATCTTTGATGTGTCGAACCTGCGTACATATCTATAAAAGACAATTTTCCCTTTTCAAATATTCAGACATTAGTTATACCCAGATTATCAGATTTATAGATCAAGTCATGTGCCAAATATAACAAATAAAAGTCACACAAAGATACTACTATTCAAGCCTTAATATCTTGACCCATCAATAGAACTTGTCCTTCTTCTAGCACTCAGGTGCCTCCTTGGTTCAGATCTAGCTATGCAACATAACCGAATGACTAGTATTCTAGATCTTACTCTTCATAAGATATTCAATGCTTCAATGATCCTTTCCCTAATGATCTCCTTCCCTTTTATAGTCTTAGGAATTACTCAATACCATGGTCCAAAACCACTTAGAACCAATACTTGGGACCCGATACCTGGGTTCAACACTTCAGACGCGATACCATGGTCAAAAACCATAGGTCCAAATACTAGGGACCAAATACCATGGACTAAAAAACAAGTTTTCCCACATGTACGTGCTTTCCCTTACATGAAAGTGTGTGCAAACGCATATGCACCTTTTGATTGGTGATCCCATGTGTATACGCGGCTTGATTAAGAGGAAACTGCATATATCTCTTTTTCCTTCATTTTGAGAGCCTGCACTTGTGATCTGTCATCTGAGTGAGTTTCCACCAAGGACAACACCTGTGTCAAACCTCTGCCATAATGCCAACAATCTCCCCCTTTGGACTTGATGGCAACCCCAAGTCACTCCAAGTTACTCTCCCCCTTTGTCATCAAGGGCAAAGGGTGACGCTCCCCCTAAGTACATGCTGGAATCTTCTGCTCTGTTGTGTTGTCCATGCTCCCCTTAACTGTAGGCAAGGTCTGCAGAAATATGTTCTACAAGAAAGAAAATGATTCTATATATGACCTTTGTATCACCAAAGACTCATACATACATACATCTCCCAACCAAGTGGGGCTATACCAATATTGACCAATCCACCCAACCAAATGGGGATACACCAAGAACATTAAATCATCCTTCTCAGGCATAGTGGGGAAACAAAATAGGTTGTCACATGACCGTGATGATAAAAGATATACATGACATAGGAAAAATATCAACAACAAGACTATGATAGTCATCAACAACTATCATCAGCAGTATATGTCAATCATTATTCAGACCAGCAAACATGTTCTCCGTCAATGCCTATTCCAACTGAAAAAATTATGAAATTGAACTAAGATCTTCTAAGATAGTGCTAACAACACATTATTAGAAGTATATGCTCCCCCTGAACTTGTGCTAGATGGTTTATGTTAGACCCATATCAGACTCTTTTCATCCTGAGTCTGGCCCACTGATTTCCTTCAAACCAACATATACGCGACTGTATCCATAGATACCAGCATATGTATGTGGATGCTCCTCATTAAACTCGCATACAACTACTTTTCTCTGAAATAGATAAGTTTCAACAGCAAGATGATGCATCAACTACTCCCATTTTCTGCCTGAGGTATTCAAATTTCTCCTTGGGCAGTGTTTTGGTGAATATATCAGCAACATGTTCCTTGGAGGGCACATACTCCAATCTAACCTTTTGTTCAAGCACTTGTTCCCGGAGAAAATGATATTTGATAGGCATGTGCTTGGTCTTTGAATGCATGACTGGATTCTTTGAAATACTGATTGAACTTGTATTACCACATAAAATGGAGATAGGTGGAGTACAAATGATTTGAAAGTCTTGCAAAATTTGCATCATCCAAAGGAGTTGTGTGCAGCAAGATGCAGTAGCCACATATTTTGCTTCGGTTTTCGATAATGCAATTGAACTTTGTTTCTTGCTGAACCAAGACACTAATCTGGAACCCATAAAGAATGCACCACCACTAGTTCTTTTTCTATCATCCATGCTACCTGCCCAATCTGCATCTATGTATACATGAAGTGTGAGATCTCTATCTCTAGGATACCATAAGCGATAGTTTTGTGTTCCTTGAAGATATTTCAAAATCCTTTTAATCGCCTGAGGATGTGCTTCTTTTGGATTTGCCTGGAATCTTCCAACTATTCCCACTGCATGCATGATGTCTGGTCGGGTACCTATTAGATAGAGCAGACTACCAATCATAGATCTATAGGTTGGTTGATGTACTACTGCTGAATCATCATTTGCGTTGAGGCTGCATCCTGTTACCATAGGGGTACATACTGGTTTTTAATGTTCCATGCCATATTTCTTCAAGATCTGCTTGAGGTAGTTGGCTTGTGATAGAAATATACCATCTTTATTTTGTTGGACTTGTAAACTAAGAAAATATGTCAGCTCACCAAGCAGGGACATTTCAAATTCTTTCTGCATCACGAAAGCAAAGTTTTGACTCATGGCTTCTTCATTGCTACCAAAGATGATATCATCAACATACACAAGTATTAGCAATTTATCATTATCAATTTTCATATATAAATTGATGTCTACCGATCCTTTTGAAAAACCTTGTTGATGGAGGTATTTGTCTAGATGATAATACCAAGACCTTGGAGCCTGTTTAAGACCATATAGTGCCTTCTTAAGTCTGCATACGAGTTTTGGATCGTTTCCAAGGATGAATCCATCTGGTTGCTCAATATACACTTCTTCTTCTAAGTCTCCATTTGAAAACATAGATTTCACATCCATTTGATATACTTTGAACTTCTGAAAGCTAGAAAGAGAAAGGAACATTCTTATGGCTTCAATTCTAGCAACCGGTGCAAAATTTTCTTCAAAGTCTATACCGTCTTGTTGAGCATACCCTTTACAAACAAGTCGGGCCTTGTTACCAATAACATCTCCATTTTCATTCAGCTTGTTTTTGAGTATCCATTTGGTCCCTATGACATTCTTATCATTATGTCTAAGAACCAATTCCCAAGTGTTATTATTTTCAATTTTCTCAAGTTCTTCATTCATGGCCTTGAACCAACATTCATCTTTGTATGCTTCACTTACATTTTGTGGTTTAGTGGAGGAGAGTAATGCTAGATAGCTTGAAGCTTCTATTATAGTTCTTCTTGTTTGAACATCTACCTCTTTTTGCCCCAAAATTTGAGTCTCTAGATGGTTCTTCTGAACATACCTGGATGGAGTATTGTCTTATATTCTTGTATGTTCTTCTGGTGCCTCGTACATTTCTTCTTTAGTATTAGTCTAATCTGATGTTGAAGGATAGTCCTCTTTGCCTTCAAAATCTTCGGTTTTTATCTGTTTTGAATTGTTGCCTTCTTCATCAACCACCACATCAATACTTTCAACAATTTTTCCATGTCTTTTGTTGTAACACTTATATCCTTTACTTTGAGAAGAGTAACCAAGGGGAATGCCTTCATCTGCTCTAGGTTCAAACTTGCCAAGATTTTCATCAGTTGTTTCTATGTAACATTTTCTTCCAAACACCTTGAAGTATTTTACTGTAGGAGTCTTACCATACCAAAGTTCATGAGGAGTTTGAGTGTTGTTTACCCAAACGTTTGTTTTGTTGAAAATAGTAACGGTAGCAAATGCAGCTTCACCCCAGAAGGTTGTAGGAGTTCCAGATTCATTAAGCATAGCACGAGCCATTTGTTGAACTGTTATTTTCATCCTTTCCACTTCTCCATTTTTCTGAGGAGTCCTTGTAGTAGAGAATTCCCTTCTTATTCCATGTTCTTCACAAAAGTCAAAAAAATCATCTAAGGTAAATTCCCCTCCTCGATCAAACCTGAGGCATTTGATTCTACAATCTGATTCATTTTCAACCAAGGCTTTGAAAGCTTCGAATTTTTCAAAAGCTTCATCTTTATGCTTTAGAAGTCCTATCCAACACATCCTGGAAAAGTCGTCAATGAACAATATAAAGTATTCTTCTCCTCGAGGTGAATTTTTTCTTGATGGACCACATAAATTAATATGGACAAGTTCAAGTGGCCTACTAGCTGATCCATCCATCTCAGGGAAATTATTCCTAGTTTTCTTACCATATTGACATGATTTGCGTATTGTATTGTTTGGAATTTTGATGTCAAGGAGATCACGAACTGCCTAATATTTGCATTCTTTCCTTATTTGAGAGAAGCTTAGATGCCCCAATCTTCTGTGCCATAGCGAGCGTTCATCATTCTTGCTTATATAGCATTGTTGTTGTCCTCCCTTGTGTTAGCCTCCTGCTATAGCAGGTTACTCATATTTCATGACTGACATTTTTACAGACCAAATATGTCATACTTTGCATGCTGCAATGTTCCATATTTGCTTAATAGTCTCCAAGCGAAGAAGGCTACTCAGAATTCATTTAATTAACTTCCAAATTTTTGAGAAGTTATCCCAGTATCGCCAATTTTCAGTTAAAGGGATGTCCAAACAGCTTAATCTTGGTCTCCCTAGGTTTAAATTTCCTGTTTTAGAATATAGAGAATGTAAATCTGTCCAAACACCTTAATCTTGGCAGATTCTTAGATAGGTAGAGAAGCAGAGGAGCCCAACAGTTTAATCTGGGCCCTCGGATGAAATAAGGGTAGTATGTAGATAGGAAAGCATGAAAAGAAAAAATGGAATGATGGGTCTGCAAGTCTAAGTGCACCCAAATCAAAAGAAGAAAAAATGTTAGGTAAGTGGCTAGGTAGGTAGTTTTGAGGTTGCTGAATCTTAAACGCTGATTAGTTCCATATTTCCAGGCGTCATCTTTACTCAGGACACAATCAGCAGGAAGTTCTATGCGAGAAGCTCAAAAACAGGTATAACTAACTCCCTTTCTCCATTTCCCCCCCAATCATTAAATAAATTCCCCAAAAGAGGTCAAGATCTGATTGATACCTCTTAAGTTTCATCATTTTCATAACATTTTCTTGGGTGAAGATCTGCTTTACTCAAAGTTGTTCCATATCCCCTCTATAAGATTCTATTCCCCCATTGCAGCCTAAGATTTCTAAAACTTAGCGCTTCCTCACCATCTCCATATTAACCACTGACATTATTATTTTGCTCCCTATATGTTCCCACCCCCCTACTAAAATTATGTAAATCATCCCCTATGTAAATATCCCTCCCCCTGGTTGAAAAATAACCATAAGTACCCCCGGGAATTGCTCAGTTTACCTGAAACTTAGCAAGAACCCTCATGCTTCCCTTTCCAGCCATCTTTCAAATACAATGGACCCCTTCCAGAGTATAAAATCCCTCTGAGGTGATTAGACCCCTTCCGAAACCTTAAATGCCTTTCACACCCACTTACTTACTCCTTCCGACCGCAACAAAACCCCTTGCTGACATCCTTAACACTCCGCAGACCATATAAAGCCAGATCGCATCGCAAGATCGTAGTATCCTCTCCATGCAAGTTATGACCCATCCGTTGCCGCCCAACGCGATATCCCGATATCGGTGATCGGCGGTCGCAAGCGCCAAATGTCCAATTGAACTACCTTCCCGTTCCCCGCTGATGCGATATTGCGATCGCATCGAAGAAGTTCATCGCATCACCTTCAGTATCAACACCTCGCCATGTCACTTCTGTACTAGGGACCCACCGCAGGCTAACGTCATCTGCCGTACTGCTGACATCAGTAGCCACAAAGCCGAAAATTTGTGCAAGAAGAGAAATCGCACTTCGGAGCTCCAAAACAAGAAACAGAGGCAATTTTCGATGCGCGATTAGCGTGAAGCGCTAATCGCGCATCGCTACTGGAAATAGGCTGTTTCGGGGAATCTTTTGGGAATCTTTTGATTCCTTGGCCCGTTGTGCGCCGAAAAAGCCCGAAAATCGCCCGATCGTGCCAAATTCATCCGGTTTAACGACAACAGAAGATCAATGACAGCGTTTAAAGTGTACCAGATCAAATCATCAGGTATCAAGCGTGTCAAAGAGTATCAGTAGGCGGCGGAAGCCATCAATGTAGGAGAAAAGAGTATCAGTGAAAATCTTGAGCAGCGGCCCGAAGCAGGAGAACATTTAATACCTTCCAGCAGAGTCAAAGAAAGAGGGTGAAGCCACTCAAAGCCATCAAATCATAATCATTGCACATTTAACTCGCACCAAAGCAGAACTACAGATCCCGAAGCACAATCATCCCAGCAGCACCCCATCAAGCCTCCAAGGGCCACATTGTAGTCTTTTCTGATTCAGCTGGCTCTAGCGCAGCCAAAAGGACTCACCTGCATTTAATTCCAGCAACACTTAGATTTTTAAAGAGCTTTTCTAGCAGACCTGTTTAGGTCAAATGTAATGAATGTCTTTCTGATATTTTGCTTATATATACCACCCTGAACAATGTAGTGAGGGGTTGGTTGGTTGGTTGGTTGGCAGGTTGGTTAGTTAGTAAGTCTAAGACATTGCTTAGTCTGCTTCCCAGCAATTTATCCAAGCAGAGACCCGCACTGTAACTGTCATATTTTCTATAATCAAAGATTGTTGAAAGCTTGGATTTCGAAACTACTTGATGTGTTCATTTCGCCAAGGAGTGATTACAGAATTCCTGTGCTTCTACATGATTCAATAAGTGCTTCTCTCCTCTGTTAATTTTCATGTTTTTACCACCGTTCCGCCTTCTAAATTGCAGCAAAAAAGAATAGCTTAAGATTTGTTTCACTACACCTTAAGTTCAATTTCTGCATTTTTCTATGTTTTCATCAGAAATAGCTATGAGCATGTATACTTAAATGATCTTGTTTACGCTGTTTCTTTCACATATGAATGAATATTTAGGAATTCTTAACTGCTCCTAGATCACCATTCATCCATTTCTCCTCTTGTTCAGTATGATGAAATGATTCTCCTTTTCCTTTCATCTCTGATTTTCATTCCATCCTTTCAGTAAATTGATAATTGTATCCTGTGTGACTATCCCACTCCATAATCCCCTTGTGACCAAGAAAACGCAATAGCAAGCCTTAATCTATGACTCCATGCCCAATGGTTTGAAACTTATCACACCTTACCTTGCCTCTTTGCTTGAGATTCCTACCTTCCCTCCAAGCACAAAAAAGAAACCCCTGAGCCAATAGCTAGCCTAAAATCATCAACAAAGTTGAATCATTAAAGAGAGAGCCCTCTCTGATTGTAGGTGGGCTAGAACCTGCAATCCAAAGATTGGTTTGTGGTTACCTCGGCCGTATCCCTATAAGGAGCCTAGGGACAACCTGAGTGATAACATAATGGCGACCATACTGGGGACCTCCTCAGATAAATTCATTAAACCACTCTGCAGCTCTACAGAGGAAGAAACCGACTTGTGAAAGTCTCGGTCAACCTATGTTCTCCGCTGGGGATTCAAGCGCTTTGCTCGTTTCCATAAAACCCACTTTCTGGAAAAGGTGCTCCTTATCTTCAGAGCTTTTTCATGTTCAGTTCTGATCTTTGATGGTGGACAGAGATCAGGAACTTCAAAGTCAAGGCATCCACCAAGCGACTCCACTTCAATTTCAATCAAAGGCTCCACTGAGGAATGAACCAATTTTACAGCCAAATAGTCCATATTCCAAAGAATTAACAGTAAGATAGAATGACCGAGTTCTTGGAAGATCTTTCATTTGATGAAGCTTTAGATGAATACAGGAAACGTGTATCAGAATTTGAGCTTAATGAAGAGTTTTTCAGATCGGTGTTGTTAAAAATAGCAGGTTGCCCGAATAAACTTTTTCTTGAGTTTGTTGTTGAAATATATGAAAATGAAATTGCACTCTTGGAATCTCAAATACAATCATATAGTTTCCACGACCCTAAAGAATTTTTCCAAAATCTTCCTCCCCCAATCCATAGGGAAATAGTGCTACCTCCTGACTTACAGATTGAATATGATCTTGGTTTCAAGGCAAGGATAGAAGGATTAGTTGCGGAGCTTATTACCGAGGATGCAACTGTTCCATCTGACCTAGAAGGCCAAAAATTTTGCCGAAGTCTTCCTTCCCCAACTCAGAGGGAAATAATGCTTCCTCCTGACTTACATAGTGAGTATGATTTTGTTTTCAAGACAGAGACTGGAGGGTCAGTTGCAGGGCTTATTACCGAGGATACGACTATTCCATCTGACCAAGAAGGCCCAGAAAAGTCTATCCTACATAATGTTTTTATTGATCCTATTGCAGACTACATGGAACTTCTTCTTAACTCAAGTTCTTTAGCATGCTTTCTCTGTGAAAGCCAAATACATCAGTAGCAGTCTTTCTATGCCGCAACTTTGATCATGAGGGCACATGACTGAATGATGCTTTTAAGTTCATTAACAATCAGTCAGCAAGTTCATTCTTTTCTTCAGTTGCTTAAATGGCTGCACTGGTTATTTGATCTCACCTGACAGCAAAGTAAGTGCTGGTTAGGGTAGGTAGGTAGGATTAATAAGGCAGTCGACGAAGACGAGTTTGCAGAAAACAGCAACAACTAAAGACTAAGGCAATCTGACCTGCTGTTCTTGGCTTCTCACAAGGAGAAACCATCCCCAAGTGGAGCCACTGTTAGCCTCCTGCTGCAGCAGGTTTTCGTATATTTCGTGATTGACATTTTTACAGGCCAAATATGTCATACTTTGCATTGCTGCAATGTTCCATATTTGCTTAATAGTCTCCAAGCGAAGAAGGCTACTTAGAATTCATTTAATTGCCTTCCAAATTTTGAGAAGTTATCCGGTATCGCCAATTTTCATTTAAAGGGAGGTCCAAACAACTTAATCTTGGTCTCCCTAGGTTTAAATTTCCTATTTTAGAATATAGAGAATGTAAATATGTCCAAACAGCTTAATCTTGGCAGATTCTTAGATAGGTAGAGAAGCAGAGGAGCCCAACAGTTTAATCTGGGCCCTCAGATGAAATAAGGGTAGTCTGTAGATAGGGAAGCATGAAAAGAAAAAATGGAATGATGGGTCTGCAAGTCTAAGTGCACCCAAATCAAAAGAAGAAAAATATTAGGTAAGTAGGTTGGGTAGGTAGTTTTGAGGTTGTTGAATCTTAATTGCTGTTCAGTTCCAGATTTCCAGGTGTCATCTTTACTCAGGACACAATCAGCAAGCAGTTCTATGCGAGAAGCTCAAAAACAGGTATAACTAACTCCCTTTCTCCATTCCCCCCCAATCATTAACTAACTTCCCCAAAAGAGGTCAAGATCTGCTTGATACTCTTAAGTTTCATCATTTTCATAGCATTTGCTTGGGTGAAGATCTGATTTACTCAAAGTTGTTCCATATCCCCTCTATAAGATTCTATTCCCCCATTGCAGCCTAATATTTCTAAAACTTATCGCTTCCTCACCATCTCCATATTAACCACTGACATTATTATTTAGCTCCCTATATGTTCCCATCCCCCTACTAAAATTATGTAAATAATCCCCTATGTAAATATCCCTCCCCCTGGTTGAAAAATAACCATAAGTACCCCCGGGAATTGCTCAGTTTACCTGAAACTTAGCAAGAACCCTCATGCTTCCCTTTCCAGCCATCTTTCAAATACAATGGACCCCTTCTAGAGTATAAAATCCCTCTGAGGTGATCAGACCCCTTCCGAAACCTTAAATGCCTTTCACACCCACTTACTTACTCCTTCCGACCGAAACAAAACCCCTTGCTGACTTCCTTAACACCCCGCAGACCATATAAAGCCAGATCGCATCGCAAGATCGCAGTATCCTCTCCATGCAAGTTATGACCCATCCGTCACCACCCGACGCGATATCGCGATATCGGCGATCAGCGGTTGCAAGGGCCAAATGTCCAATTGAACTACCTTCCCGTTCCCCGCTGATGCGATATTGCAATCGCATCGAAGAAGTTCATCGCATCGCCTTCAGTATCAGCACCTTGCCATGTCACTTCTGTACCAGGGACCCACCGGAGGCTAACGTCATCTGCCGTACTGCTGACGTCAGTAGCCACAAAGCTGAGAATTCGCGCAGGAAGAGAAATCGCACTTCTGAGCTCCAGAACAAGAAACAGAGGCAGTTTTCGATGCGCGATTAGCGCGAAGCGCTAATCGCGCATCGCTACGGGAAATATGTCGTTTCGGTGAATATTTTGGGAATCTTTTGATTCCTTGGCCCGTTGTGCGCCGAAAAAGCCCGAAAATTGCTCGATCGTGCCAAATTGATCCGGCTTAAAGACAACAGAAGATCAATGATAGAGTTTAAAGTCTATCAGATCAAATCATCAAGTATCAAGTGTGTCAAAGAGTATCATTAGGCGGCGGAAGCCATCAATGTAGCAGCAAAGAGTATCAGTGAAAATCTTGAGCAGCGGCCCGAAGCAGGAGAACATTTAATACCTTCCAGCAGAGTCAAAGAAAGAGGGCAAAGCCACTCAAAGCCCTCAAATCATAATCATTGCACATTTAACTCGCACCAAAGCAGAACTAGAGATCCCGAAGCACAATCATCCCAGCAGCACCGCATCAAGCCTCCAAGGGCCACATTGTAGTCTTTTCTGATTCAGCTGCCTCTAGCATGCCAAAAGGACTCACCTGCATTTAATTCCAGCAACACTTATATTTTTGAACAGCTTTTATAGCAGACCTGGTTAGGTCAAATGTAATGAATGTCTTTCCGATATTTTTCTTATATATACCACCCTGAACAATGTAGTGAGGGGTTGGTTGGTTGGTTGGTTGGTAGGTTGGTTAGTCAGTGAGTCTAAGACATTGCTTAGTCTGCTTCCCAGCAATTTCTCCAAGCAGAGACCTGCACTGTAACTGTCATATTTTCTATAATCAAAGATTGGTGAAAGCTTGGATTTCGAAACTACTTGATGTGTTCATTTAGCCAAGGAGTGATTACGGAATTCCTGTGCTTCTACATGATTCAATAAGTGCTTCTCTCCTCTGTTAATTTTCATGTTTTTACCACCGTTCTGCCTTCTAAATTGCAGCAAAAAAGAATAGCTTAAGATTTGTCTCACTACACCTTAAGTTCAATTTCTGCATTTTTCTATGTTTTCATCAGAAATAGCTATGAGAATGTATACTTAAATGATCTTGTTTACGCTGTTTCTTTCACATATGAATGAATATTTAGGAATTCTTAACTGCTCCTAGATCACCATTCATCCATTTCTCCTCTTTTTCAGTATGATGAAATGATTCTCCTTTGCCTTTCATCTCTGATTTTCATTCCATCCTTTCAGTACATTGATAATTGTATCCTGTGTGGCTATCCCACTCCATAATCCCCTTGTGACCAAGAAAATGCAATAGCAAGCCTTAATCCATGATTCCACACCCAATGGTTTGAAACTTATCACACCTTACCTTGCCTTTTTGCTTGAGATTCCTACCTTCCCTCCAAACACAAACAAAAAACCCCTGAGCCAAAAGCTAGCCTAAAATCATCAATAAAGTTGAATCATTAAAGAGTGAGCCCTCTCTAATTGCAGGTGGGCTAGAACCTACAATCCAAAGATTGGTTTGTGGTTACCTCGGCCGTATCCCTATAAGGAGCCTAGGGACAACCTGAGTGATAACACCTTGAGTATGTATAAATTATTTGGGGTTCTTATGCCTTTGATCATTGTTTCTCCTGTATCAATCTCACGTACAATACATCCATTTGATCGAAATATTACCTCATTTCCTTGATCACACATTTGGCTAACACTCAATAGATTATGCTTTAAGCCATCAACATACATAATATTTCTAGCTTTGACTTTTTCTTTCAAAAGAGAAGACCCTTTACGTTTTATGAATTATGCAGGTGTGTCATTTCCGAATGAGACTTTCCTTTCCTTTTCTAAGGCATTGTATGTCTGAAGTTTTTCTTTATCACCTGTCATACGTTTCAAACATCCATTGTCGATGTACCACTGATTTTCTTTTCCTTCCACATATAAGGCTATACCACATCTTTCTAGTTATGGTTCTTTCTTTCTCCAAGTTTTGGGATCCAATGAAGGTTACTCCTTCTGAGATGTTTGCCAAAACTTACTCTTGCATTCAGAATCTTCATGATCAAAGTTGTTACATATAGAGCATTCTATTTCATTTTCAAGAGAAGAAAAGTTATTTTAGGTCCTCTTCATGATCCCAGTCACGTTCCTTTGATTTCATGCTTCTTGAGTCATGATGGTCTTGTAGGAAACACATTGTGCATATTCGTGTCCAAAGTTATGACATGAAAAACATTGGCCGTTAAATAAATTCCCGCGATTATCAAATCTATCATCCAGGTGATTGTAGTCTCCATTGACATTCATTCTTGATGGAAATTGAGAATGATTTACCTGCGATTGGTTGCAACTTCTGTTCATCCTTGAATTAGATTTACCCTAATTTACTTGGTGATTTTCTTTATGCCTTTGCTGATGATTGTCAACTTGTTCACTTCTCCTTGCTACATCAAGATAACTTGGAGGTGGATGGCTTCTGTGCTTGAGATGCTTCTTCAGTATATCCAAGACCTGTATTGATTAGAGGAGACTGCTACACTTTGATAATCTCATATAAAGTTTTAGATCCTTTAGCAAATTTAAGATTAAGAGCTTTTGTTTTCTTAATATCTTTTCAAAGTCCCACAATTTCACATTCTAACTTTTCATTGTGTTTTTCCCTTTTAGCAAGCTGGAATGTTAGAGTATATATGATCATATTTTTTTCTTCTAAACAAATTTTAAGTTTAGATATTTCTTCATAGAGATCATCTTCATCTATAGCATCCAAGAAATCATCATCTTGAAAAGCCATCAAAAGTCTATAATCATTACCATGCTCATCTTCATCACTATTTGAAAGTCCATCATTGTCTTCATGTGTATAATATCTCTTCCTACTTACATTCTGTTTTTTGTTCCATTTAACTTGTTCCTTACCTTTATTAAGTTTTGAGGACATTTGGTTGCATAGTGACCAACTCTCCCACAAGAAAAGCATTTTAAAGGTAGCTTACCTCTGAATATTCCAGAACCCCATTGAAGGTTCTTGACAAAGTTTGATTCTTCCTCTTCTTCTGATGCATGCCCTGACTTATTTTATTCTCCTTTTCTTGAAGTTATGAATGCAACTTCTCTCATGTTTGATGGTCCCCCTTTTCTCATTTTGAAAGCAAGTAGGATTCCGTGAAGCTGTGACATAGTAATACTCTGAAGATTCTGCATTTCTTCTATGGCAAAAACTTTTGATTCAAACTTAGAAGACAAAGATCTTAGAACTTTTTCTACTAAAGTAACTTCTTTTATTTCTTCACCCAATTTTTTCACGCGATTAACAATCTCATCTATAGAAAATAAATAATTAGCCACACTTTCATCATTATGCATTCTGAGAGTTTCATATTGAATTCTGAGAGATTGTATTTTTGCAGATTTTACCTGATCATCTCCTTCATATCTTAGAATGATCTTGTCCCATATTTCTTTGGTGGTTTTGAGCTGCATAACCTTGAAAAATTCTGATTGAGATAGACTCCCCAATAGAGTATTGATAGCCTTTTCATTTGTTTCATACTACTTTTTACCAGCTACATCTGTAAGAGTTATTGATGAGAATGTGTATCCTCTTTCCATGATATCCCAAACTTTTGCACCAAGAGATTGAAGATAGGTTGTGGTTCTTACCTTCAAATAGATGAAGTTGCTCACATCAAAGATTGGTCGCCTGATGGATGCCTCCCTTTCGTAGTTGCTCATGATGATAGATCTTCCTTAAAGAGATCAAGCTTCTTCTGAAGGACCGGCTCTGATTCCAATTGTTGGAAATAATACTGAGGGGGGGTTGAATCAGTATTATCAAGTCAAAAAAAAATTATTTTCAAACTTAGATATACGCTACTTCAAATATGGAAACCAGTGTATATACGCAACTGTGTCTACAACAACTAGCGTATATGCAATAAACTTAAGATTTAATTAATCTATTTGATCTTTAATCAGAGCATCTGAACTTCATAAACCATAAGTACAGTAAACAGGTGCAGTAAACAGAACAGATCATCACACATATTAATGCAATATATAAGGTGCAAACCCAGTGTGGGTGAAAACCACCTTCTACAATGCTTCTCTATCTTCTTGTTAATAAGAAGCTTCTTTTGACAACATTTTTATACTGGTGCAGTCTTATACCAGTACGCAGGCTTTTACCTACAGAAGGCTACAACCTTCTCTCATTCTCAAGCTTCTCTTGGAAGGGAGCTACAACCCCCTTAGCTCTTGTACTAACTGATGTACTAGTACATAGGTGCTGACCTACAGAACGCTACAACCTTCTCTTTTCTTCTAGGGGCCACGTTTCCTAAATTTTCAGACTGGATCCATAAGTAACATTAATCAAAAATCAAATATATGCGCATCCCCTTTGCACCAATCAAAACTGAATCAAACAATCACTTCTCTGAATGTTGTGACCAGAATATAGTAACAATAACCAGACACCAATCTTGAACCCAGAATACTACAACAATAAACAGAAGTAGCTAAAACATATTTTATGAGATGTATGCTACTTCAAGATGAAGAACCTATGTGCATACGCTTCTGTATTAAGGCAAACCAACATATACGTAGTTTTCAATTACTGAACCAGCGTGTATACGTGCCTTTGTTGTGCCGAACCTGTGTGCATATCTATTAAAGACAATTTTCCCTTTTCAAATATTCAGACATCAGTTATACCCAGATTATTAGATTTATGGATCAAGTCATGCTCCAAATATAACAAATCAAAATTACACAAAGATACGAATATTCAAACCTTAAATTCTTGACCCATCAATAGAGCTTGTCCTTCTTCTAGCACTTAGGTTCCTCCTTGGTTCAGATCCAGCTATGCACCATAACCCAATGACCAGTATTCTAGATCTTACTCTTCATAAGATATTCAATGCTTTAGTGATCCTTTCCCTAATAATCTCCTTCCCTTTTATAGTCTCAGGTCTTACTCAATACCATGGTCCAAAACCACTTAGAACCAATACTTGGGACCAAATACTTGGGTTCAACAATTCGAATGTGACACCATGGACCAAAACCATAGGTCCAAATATCAGGGACTAAATACCATGGACTAAAAAAAAAGTTTTCCCTCATGCACGCGCTTTCCCTTGCATTAAAGTGTGTTCATATGAATACACACCTTTTGATCGGTGATAATGCACACACGCCTTTTGATCGATGATCCCGCGTGTACACATGGCTTGATTAAGAGGAAACTGTGTATATCTATTTTCCTTCATTCTGAGAGCTTGGAATTGTAATCTGTCATCTAAGTGAGCTACCATCAAGGACAACACAGATGTCAACCCTATGTCATAATGCCAACATCCTCTGGTTTCTTCATCCCAAGTATGTGATGTGGGCTTCTATTCTGCAAATAGACCATTCTGTTGCATGCCTTAGCCCACAAGTGAAGTGGTAGGCCTTGTTCATGCAACATTGCCCGTACTGCCCCTACAATAGTTATGTTCTTCCTCTTAGCCATCCGATTCTGCTGTGGGTTATGAGGTGTCGTCAACTCTCGTTTAATTCCTTCTGCTATAGAGAATTCCTTAAACTCTTGAGAGACATATTCTCCACCGTTGTCTCTTCTCAAGGCCTTGATCTTCTTCCTTGAATCTTTCTTGACCAAATCTTTGAACTCACAAAACTTTGTGAAAGTTTGGTCCTTCTTCTGCATGAAATAAATACAGCATTTATGAGAATAGTCATCAATGAAAATCACATAATACCTTTGCTTCATTGTGGATGCCATCGAGAATGGTCCACACAAATCAGTATGAAGTCACTCTAAGATAGCCTGTGCTCAACTGCCTCGATCATGAAAGGAAGACTTGGTGTAGTTTCCCAAGGTACAAACTTTGCATGTGTCAACATGCTCAAGTTTACCTTTGGGAAGTCCTGCAGATATCTGCTGCATTATCTTCAAAGACCCATGATGCAAATGGCCCAACTGCCTGTGCCACAACTTGCCAATGTCTTTTCTTTCCACCAATTCTACTTTCGTACTCAATGTTGCATAATCATCTACCTCTAGTTTATAGATATTCTGCACCCGAATCCTTATCCTCTTGGTATGACCCATGGCTATGTGTCTTAGGAATTCCTTTCCTTTACTGAAGACAACATCATAGCCTTTGTCCTCCAACATCATGACCGATAGCAAGTTCTTTCTCAGTCCAAGCACATACATCACATCTGTCAAGGTGAGAGGAACTCCATGCTCCCTCTGAAAAGCAACCATGCCCACTCCTAAAACATTATACCTTCCTTCGTCATCCATCTCTATGTGCATCTTCAGGTCTTTCTCCTCCAAGGAACTAAATAAATTTTTATCATCAATCATGTGAAATGAGGCTCCACTGTCAAGATACCAGACACAACCCATCATCGATGACACCATGCATGTGATGAGGGTAAATTCCATTTCGAACTGAGAGGCTAATGCCTCACCTTCTAATCCTTTTGAGGATCCCTTGTTGGACTTCTTCGATGGGAAATTAGTCGCATAATGTCCCATCTTGTGAAAATTAAAGCATCTTACTTTAGACATGTCATCCTTCTTCCCTCCATGAGAAGAATTCCATTTCGAATGGGAATCCTTCCACTTCCCTTTCCTTGCCTTACTTGTTAAGGCTAGATTTTCTTCATCATCATTCTGGGATGAAGAACCATCTCGTGTGCTCTTGCTGATCTCCTCTTGCATAAGATCCAACCATAGTCATTCCCAATCTGGTAGGTTCTCCCTTCCATTCGCAGAGTCTTAGTAGCTATTCAAACTCTCTGGAAGGCCAAGGAGACCAAGGCTCACCATATCATAATGGGTAGTAGTTATTCCCACACTGCCAAGCTCATCTTTGCAAGTGGTGAGCTTGTTCAGATATGTGGAAATAGTATCCCCCTTCTACATCTTGATTCTTCGAAGCTTATCCTTGAGCGCCAATTTCCTCTAGTCACTACTATTCTGGTAGAGGTCCTTCAATGTCTTCCACATTGAAAATGGAGTATCCTTCCCATGGAGACTCGAGACAATATGGTCTCAAACTCCCTCAAGGATGATTTGTCTCGCCTTCGCCACACACTTCTTCCACTGAGCCAACTCTTGTGCATTAGTTGAAGCTCGCTTTGGGATTTCTTAATCAATGAATTCTGTCAAGCCAATGTCTTCTAATATATCCCCCATTCTATCTTTCCATGCTACTTAATTCGAGCTACCTTCTAAGGCATACTCGATTCTCAAGCCATAGAATGCCATTGGCCAACCTTGACGTATGATATGAATTCGATTTTCACCCATAACCCCAAACTTCAAACTTTGAATTCTCTTCTCAGTATATTGTTCATAGTTCTGATACCATGTTGAAAATCTGTGATAGGTTAACCTGATAATGCAATATAAATCAAATCAGAATATTGTAACCTACTTCTATTATCAATTTGTGTAAGTTTAAAGATTGAGCTGAACAATATAACCAGAAGAAGAAGAATCAATGGCACAATACACATGAAAATACTGTGGGGAAATTCTTAGATAAAAACCCCACACTATTGTAATATCATACATGGTGGAAATACATAGGACTTATACAAAGCCTTAGCTCTCACAACTAGCCAGCTCTAAGTACACTCCTCACAGATGCTCTCAAGCAATCTTGGCTTCTCTCCACTATTCCTCTCTACCCTCCAAGATCCTATTTCCTTGCACCGTTCCTTGTGGATGATTAGCCTATTACCAAGTGGAAAAAAAAACCTTCAAAACTATGTAATCCTCAAGGATGAATCCTTGACTGCATGCATGAGTTTTCTCCATCAGAAAACACATGCAACTAATAGTACACTGTCTTTGAACATTAAACTCAACTATGTATTCCTCATAATAGACATGCATGAGTTTCTCATGAGGGAATCTTCAGTTAATTGGAGTAGCACTAGTTGAGTGCATTAATGCGTCAATTGACTATTAACTCACTATTAGTTCCTCAAACAGTTTGGAACTAATCTAACTAGACTTAACACAGTAAATTGAGTTCACTAATTACAACTCAAATATAACTCAAGCTTGTCTCCTTAATTTAAGGGATAACTCTTGCATCACTTCAGAAATACTTCTAACTTGAATTTCTCCAACTAATTAATTTAAAATAAATTAATTAATTATTTCCAAGTAGTTTTTAAGGCTAAATTTGATTTTAATTCACAATTTGTTAGGTAAACTTGACTCGATATAGAGTCAAAGTTGACGAGGTTAAACAATGATGGTTTTGGGGCACATGGTATTCTGCTCGTGCTATTATATGTAATGGATCTTATAAAAGGTTGGAAGGACTTTGAAAAATCTATTGTCCCCCTCCCTTGTCCCTCTATTCCTTTCCCTCCTCCTTCCTCCTATTATATTCAACCTTCTCTTATCACCAACCTTTCTCTTCTCTTGGAGGACTCTTTTCCCACCTCCCTTTTATCTCGTGCAAACATCATTACAACCTGTGTTCCCTCTCCTCTAACATAAATTGAGTACAATCTTTAGAACAAGGGTTTCATCCCAAAGCAAGGAGGGGGTATGGGCTCTAATGATGCCCTATTATCTTAGATAGTTAAGAGGGGGGGTGGGGGGGTATCGCATATTTACTTAGCCAAGGAACAAGCCTCCTAGGAGGTTAAAACATGGGAAGGCAAGACCTATGATTGGGGCTCTTAGAGAAGAATGCCCTAGAAGTGTTTCAAAATGAGAATCATTTATCTTGAAATTTGCAGACAAGCTAATTTCTCAATATCCTTGTCTTTGAAGAGATTAATTATATCCCTCTCACCTCATATTATCCTTCTACAATAATCTATGATCGAGAGACTTAAGATTGGATCCTTCCTATCCCCTCTCCTCCCTATTTAGTCTTCCCTTCATATTGTTGCTCTAAATAAATCTAGTGGATTGACCATAGGAAGGAAATCTGCCCTTTTACTTTGTTTTATGGATTGGGCCTTTAGGTCATTTTTGGTAACTTCTTTCACTTTCATAGATGACGAGTTTTTTTGTTTTATCTTAAATGTTTATGGTATTTGTGGGGAGCGGAAATTATTCTAGGACATCTTTAGTCTTCGCTTCTCTGGATCAGAATTCATGTCTCAGGGTTAACTTGAATTTCACTTTAGGGCTATCAAAATTTGTGGGTCCCTCTGTGCATCGAAACCCAATTGGGGGACTAGCTTTTGGATAAAATTGAAAACTTGGGGTTGGTGGATGTGCTTCTGGAAAAATTCCTCCCAATATGGATGAATAATAGGATAGTTACTTCTTATATTTCTAAAATACTATATGACTTTCTCATTTCTGAAAACCTTGTGTACCATCTCTTACTTATTCTTCAATAGGTGGATACTAGGGGTGGATCTGGTCACAATCCCATTATCTTGGACATGAATCCTTGTTCACATAATCATTTGGGGCCTTTCAAACTGAATCTAGTTTACCTATATCACCCATATCTTATTGAAACGTTAAGGCACTTTGGACCCCCTATTATTTGACTCAAGGATTTTCTCCTCCAATACAATTTGAGGATAGCCTAACAAGGACAAAAAAATCATCTCATAACTAGGCAAGGAAAAGAAAATTTAACATAAGAGATCTCTAATTTAAATTAAGGATAAAATAAAGGACATATTGTTAAATAATGATCATTACTCTCTCTCTCTCAGGAACAATTATCGATACAAAAAAGATATTGAAATGGAGAAAAAAGACCTCCTCTTAGAGAAGGAGAAAGATTGATGTCTGAAAAGTAGAGCCCTTTGATTGAAGGTTGGGGACAAGAACACAAAATACTTTTGCAAGATAGAAAATAAGAGCAATATGATAAACACCATCCTATAAAAAATAAAGGTTATGGATCAAAATCTACCTCCTTGAATGATATCTTAGAAGAAGGAGTCTCATATTTAAAAGACATATTTAAATCTTTGGGAAGAGCATACGTTGACAAGATATTACAAATAGTGGCTTAATTTCCTAGATTCATTGAGGATGATGATAATGAAGAGCTTATGAAGGAGTTTACAAAACCCAAACTCAAAGTTTTTTTCTATAACTTCTGAAAGAATAAAGCACAAAGCTAAATGGACTCTCTATTAAATATCACTTGGCCTATTTCGAATTTATTGGAAATGATTTGTTGCATGTTGTGGAATATTTGAGACAACTTGGGAATATTCTAGCCCCCTTCAACTCCACCTTTCTCTGCCTTATCCCTAAATATGATAAGCATGTCTCTTTTGATCAATTTTGTCCCATATCTTTCGATAGTTTTGTTTACAATGTCATCTCTAAGTTCATTTCCCTATGTATTATATATTTCCTTTCAGATCATATATTATTGGAACAATTTAGCTTTCTTAGGACAAGAAAACGCATGAAGCTATTGGGCTAGCTCAAGAGGGATTTCACTTTATTCATACTAAAAAGCAAAATTATGTTATTTATAAAGTGGACCTCTCTAAGGATTTCGACAGGGTGGACTTCCTATTCATAAGATTAATACTCATACATCTGGTTCACATTAGTTTTTTGGATCCACAACTTCATTAGTACATCTCTACAACCCTTTTAATAAATGGATCAACTTCCTCCTTCTTAAACTCCCAGAGCGGGATTAGACAAGGATGTTCCTTGTCTCCTGTCCTTTTTCTACTGGTGGTTGAAGCTCTTATTAGGGCTATCATCAACACAAAAAATCATCATCTTATTAAAGGTATTGGGATTTCCTAGATATGTTCAATCATGTATATTTTTTGTGGATGATATCATTCTCTTTCTAGAAATGGATTTCGACAGTCTATAACCTATGAATAGTGTTTTGGACTTATTCTCCCTGGCCCTGGTATGATGATCAACCATGCAAAGTCCTCCTTAATTTGGAATACCAAACCAATATGATAATTACTTTATATCTAATATCTCCTTTATCTCTCTTGACTTCCTTGAGAGACCCAATCAGGTATCTAGGTTTTTTAATAAAACCAAATGGTTATTAGAAACAGGACATGGCTTATATCATCACAAATATAGAGCTCAAAATCAGCCATTGGTGCAAAATATTGCTTTTCAGGGTGGATAGGATGATACTTTTTAAGGTAGTCGTTAGGTTCCTATAATTTATAGGATCAATTGATCATTGAGTAATTGCTTCCAATATTTCAAATTGTAAACCATATAGCTTTTTGCAAACGATTTAAAAAAATAAATAGGAAAATGAAAAGAGGGTATAAATACAAAAAATAGAAAAAAAGAGAAAAAATGAAAGAAATCATAAATGAACCCCAGAAAAAATGAATAAATGTGAAAGTGATCCTAGCTTAAGTGCCACTACTAGCCTTTTGGCTTTGTAAAGGATAAATTTATGAAATTGTGTGAAGCTTGTTTAGAATACGACAATCCCTTTCTACTTGAGACATACAGTTTAATCATGTTCAAGCTAATTTCAGTTTATGTTAATGAGATTATAGTGAATAAATTAGATAAACAGTGTAGACACGACTAAGATTAGATAGGTAGAATAGGTGAATAAAGTTATTCCAACTATATAATCTGAATTACTGTAGTTGAGTAGATTAGTTTAGTGTCAAAAAAATATTTTAAAATATCTTTGGAATGAAAAAATTGAAAGGGATTCCATGTGTAAATGCAACCTCATTTGATTTAGAATAGCATTAAGATATGAAAATAAAGGTTCTTGATGTAGTAAGCCTAAAGTGGTTCATTATCCAATATTTGGACTTTGGGCTATTATGCATGCCCCCAAAATAATGTCACGGTGCCCTTTCATGTTCAACCTCTCCCCTTTTCACAACCCCTCGATCTCCCATTGTAGTGATTTGATGTCCCATGGTAGATTGCGGACCCCGCCTCCCCCACCCCGCCCCCCCGGGAAGTGACAACGTTTAACAACATGGGGGGTCCAAAAATCTATTTATCACCCCCTTATGTGTCAATTTTGTTTGATTTAGGACCCCCCCTCACCCCACCCACCCACTGTCCCACACCACTCGCCACCAATCCCCTACCGCCATGTCAGCGACTGTTGCAACCTCCATCAATTCTCTATCCATTTTCCCGCACCATTACAATAATTAATGCCCTAATAAGATCATTAATCCAACAATTAAGGCTTAATTGTGGCCAATAAGTCAAAATATCACCCGAAATCACACATTTTCTCATGAACAATGTTCTTACCTCTGTTGTGCTTGTATCTCATACCAACATTTATGTTGCTAGTTTTTTATAAATTCACATATGATTTTAGCTCTAATTTCCCACCAATTATCAAACACATTACCAAATCATTCTGTACACCCTTCCTCTATTCATTATGAAACTATAATGGCACCTAAATCTTTCCCTACAATCAATCCGATGCTCACTCCCCCTATCGACTTAGACCATATTCCACTTGTAGATAGAGATTACAAAATTGCTGAAACATAGTGTGAATTCAACCTCTTCGAGTTATGCTACTAGTTTCAAGATAATTTCCTTCATCAACCGGACAAGATACACCTCTGGAAATCCATACTTCCTTTGTTTGTTGTCCCCCAATCCTATCATTTCCCTGAATTCTAGGTAAGACGCCAAGCCTCTTACCTTGCAAGAAAGAGGGAAATTATTTCCCCAAATGGTGAAATTATCTTCACCATCACAACCAACAACATAAATCAAATGCTACAAGTTCCCCACTTTGATTCCCTTTCCCCTTTTTCCATTGAATCTCTTAAAAAAATTTATGAGAAATTAACCTTCCCCAAGAGAGTTGCCATTTTTGAAATCTTCCTCCCTCAAGACTCTTAGGTCCCTAAGAAAAATCCCCCATATTCCTCTTCTATGTTCCCTCAATGTTCAAGATAGATTATCTCTATTTTTTCATCCCTTCTTGGTTACTATTCAGATGAGTGGGTAGGTGAGCCTATTCTATGCTTTCTATCCACTCTTTCTTCAAAAGAAGGGCCACCAATCACCTTTGACTATGGTCACTTCTTATCAAATGTAATTCATGAACAATTCCTGCAGTTTTTAACTGAAAGCATGTTTAGATATTAATCGATTCTCATGTATATGTTTATGATTTTTCAAACAGATAAGTTTCCATTTCTAGTGCAGAAGCTTGATCAACAACGAGAACCCCAGTCTGTTGTTTTCTGGACTTCCTTAGTCAGAAGAAAATCATAGGAATTCAGCTTCTGAGGGTTCATAGACTAACTCATGTATCCAACAACTTGTTTTCTAAGTGGCTAGTAGATTCCAAGGATTAGTGAAGACATTCAGAATATTTTGCAACTCAGTGAACAAGTCAAAGCAGGAGACTGGTACCTTTACTAGTTATTCACTGAAATTAGAGTGTATGGTTCAGAGCTGCCACCATATAAATTGCTTAAGTATTTTCCAATGAAAATGTTTGTTGTGGATTAGATCAGGCAAATAATTCATTCTGATAACATTCATTTTATGGTAGCCAAGAGGAAATCTCAGTTTTGGATCAAAACACCGATAGGACCCTTCATTCGCAACAATAGAGCAGCAGGAGAGGAAGAAGACCTCTTACTGAAACAAATTAAATTCCCTCTTAGTTTCACTTCGTCTTATGACCCCTTCATTAGGAAAGTTTTGAGGTCTAAAATGGGCCTCCTAAGGAAATTATAAAATAGTAGTGGAAATAATAAAATAATATTAGATTACATCATCAAATTTTAGAGAGAAAAAAGAAAAAACTATTTTTTCAACTCGTATTTTCAACTTATCTCCCTATGGGTTTACTCAAATTTCAAGTGACAACCCTCATTGGATACCAAATTTCATTCCTCATCCAAGGAGTACCCATATTGCATACTTTCGATGGACTCTGCTACACAAAAAAAGAGAAATACATGAAAAATGTGATAGCAATCACGTTTTTTCATGTATTTCTCATTTTTCATGTAGCAGGGTCCATTGAAAGTATGAAATATGGGTACTCCTTGGATGAGGAATTAAATTTTTCATCCAATGAGTACTCTTGCTTGAAATTTGAGTAAAATATTAGGGAGATAAATTGAAAATACTAGTTGAAAAGTAGTTTTATTATTTTATTATTTTTTAATCTTTTTACTTTTTAATTCTAAAAATGGTGAATCATCCTTCATGGTTGACATCATCATCTTGAATCTTATTGGTTCTTATAAATTTTATTTTGGTTGGACATTTTACTTAGTATACCCATTTTAGACCTCAAAATTTCCCTAATGTGGGGTAATTTCCAGGTTGAAAGTGGAACAAAAAGCTACACCATGTGTGCATACTTAGAGGCCTGCAATAGAAAAGTATATGAGCCAGTACACTTGGGTAGAAAATACATTGTAGGAGGCAGGGGAGTACGTACTTTCCAGGAAAACTTTGAAGACTCCCATACCGAGGTGAAGAATAGATAAGAGACCAGAGAGGATGATTCTCCATCAGTCACAGAAGTCTCAGCCAAATAATTCAAAATATATACTAAGAAGCTTAAAGCAGGCTTAACTCTAAATAGACTTCCCATCACTTGAGGATACAAAAGGCACTATTTCACTATCAGGTTTGAAGAATTTTAAGTTGGACAATGGTACCATAGAGTCCCCATCTTGCTCAGTTACTAAAGAGATTCCAGCTACCATACCTCAGACTCCAGAGTCATCCACAGAGTCAAAGCAAATGGACATTTGATAGAGATACAAGGAGATTAAGCAGAGAAATGAAGCCATTCATGATAATATATCTACACAGTTCAGAAACAATCTTCCTCCATCCACCACAAGCTCATCTCAACATATGATAAAGATAAGGGAAGGATGCATATGGCATTCTTGCAGGTCGAGGTCCCTTAACCAATGTCAACAACAGATTTTAAACAAATCACTTTTGAATTTGAGGCAAAGGATGTCCATTGACCGTTAAATCAAAAAGATATGCATAGGCAGGTAGGAGATGGTATATTTTAATTTTACACATACTTCTATTACTGCCTCTAAACTACAACTTACTTTAAATAATGTGCAGTATGAACTCAAATTGGAGAAAGTTTCCTCACTTGCCAGAGATACCAGAATCAAATACTTGGAGGAAATGGTGCTAAAAGCTAGCTTTGATTGATACAATTCAAAATACAGGGAGGACATAATCACAAAGAAAAACACTGACATAAGAACCTTGAAGAAGTAATTGAAGCTACCAGCAATAGAAGACCCCCAAGCCAAGGGACTTCGAGAGACAGAGCTACAAAAGGAAGAGATGATGAAGCTTCTAGTCGAGCAAGGTGCACAGATCAAAGCAATGCAAGAAGAAATGTACAAACTGATGAAAGAAAAGGAACAAATTTCACAACTTGCAGTTGTTCCTCTTGATATAGTTCCCATTGCATATCTACTTCAAACAGGTGTCCCTACATCAACCACAAAAGCAAGAACATCGTATTCTACTATGTTTCCCACATTAGTTGTGGATGACTCATTTAAGTTAGGTCAATCTATGGAAAACATGTCTATACAAGGAGAGGAGCTAAAGAAGATGATGCTAGAGATAAATATTTTACAGGAACAAAGTACAAGTTTGAAAAGTCTGACATGACAGAAACATAGAAGTCCCAGACATTGTCCCAAAGATTGCAGAAAATGGAAAAAGATTGTGCCATGGGAAATACATTGGCACAAGTAAAGGAAAATATCTAGAAAAGGATCAATGAAGACATGGAGGAAATTTGGCCTTCAATCCAAATTATTTTTTAACAACAAGATCTTATTGAATGGTCAAATTAAGCCATTGGGTGGGTCAAAAAGAAACTAGGAGATAAATCAAATGAAGCCACTAAGATTGTAAAATTTCTAAACTCCAAGAATAGTCAAGAATTGGAAGAGCTTGAAATTGAAGACAGGATTGAAACAATTTTGGAAGTGAGTAAAGTGTTGACTAAAAGAAATCCTATGATATAGCTTAAAGAGAAGGGTTGAGATATGAACACGGATATATAGAGATTCTTCACCAAGCTAGATCCTATCTACAAGAAAGTACTTCCAAACCAATTAATGAGTAATGACAAGCTCAATACGTGGTCAAATTACAGGGAGCAGATTACGACCAAGGCAAGAGATTGTTCAAAAGTTATAGCTGGAATACTTAGTATGACAAGAAAGGCATTCCTGGAAGCATTATCATATGATCTCGACATTCAGTATGCAATTCCAAATATGTTCATCACCCAACTGATATTTGTCAAGTATACTGGGGTCGACAAAGTGTATAAAAAGTTGATGAAGATGGATATCCCAAGTGAATAGTGATATGATACACTCTTTGAATTACTGGAGTAAAAGTTAGTTTCGATGGTGCAACTCGACATTATAGCGCATGCAAAATTTCAGCACCAAACAACTAGTTATTCCACCATTTCATCTCCACCACTTCAGACAGTTAAATTTCCCTAATATTATTGTAAAAGGTTAGCTTGATTCAGTCCTATTATTTTGTAGATACATCCTCATCACCGTGACATGATATTTTTTGTAAATTAGTTATAAATACTTCAATCATTGAAGTAATAGAGGTTAGTTTTTGTACGAAGAACTCTATTGTATTTTTCTCTGAAGCATCAACATATTTCTAAGTAATATAAAAGCTCTTTCACAGGATTCATGTGTTAAGTTGTTGGTGAAGTACATCTATCTGTCTTGTATGTTTATACTTCTCTATTTATAGCACATATTTGTTTTCCAAATATGAATTATTCAATAGATAAATAAAGGACAGGATTTTTTTAAATCTACACTTTGCACCAAACTACGAATACTTTCTATGTTTTCTTATAATATTTAAATATAGAATTTAGGTAACAATGCTCTATATTTTAAAGTGAACCTTAATCTGTTATTCTTCTCCATTTCAAACACTTTAAGCAATCCATTCAGTTTGGCTACCTTGGCTTATGAGATGTATCTATATATACTATAGTTAATATGTATTTTATGTAACATACTCCATAGCGCAATGGAACCAACCATTCAAATACAAATCAAACCCCCAAACTTAATAATTAGCCTAATATTCAATCAAACAAAGTTAAATATTACAGAGAGAACCTTCTCTAAAGCTGGCATGGTTACATCCTACATTCCAAAGTTAGTTTGTGTTTACCTTGGCGATTTCCTTATGCAACCTCAGAAAATTACTCAGTGCTAACAACAGTAATAGTGGAAATTCTTGTTTATTAGGAACCACTCGCTCGGGTACCATTGGGAATTTTACACAAAATGAAGCAGATATATTTATTATATCTATGATAAGAGAACTAGGATCATCACCCTTTTACCCTTACATCATGGTCTTCCATAGCCTTCCTCAAGAAAATGGGACAGTGCATTTTAAAAATTCTAAATTGGTTGTCACAGGTGCTTGTTGCTAAAGGTGTTTGGATGTTAATTCAGGGTACAACACATTAGGGAGAATTCAAGGCTATGAAATATATATACCCCTCAAATATTGGACTATATTTGTACACCCATTTGACTTCCTAATTTCAGATCAATGGTCTAAAAAGTTATTAAAAATTATGCTTATGCCATTCTACAAGGCCCACAATGGTTGATTTAGGGATGATACAAAAATTCCTGTAACAAAAGATCCATGGATAGGTTATGGTAACTCTCATATCCTTTCTTACCAACTCATTTAGGTTTATATAATCATGGAATTTTCTTCTTCAGTGTGTTGTTTGTATAAATGGGTTTCATGGGCCCCCAAGCTTGGAAGAAATCTATAGACTTGCTACTGGAGGGGGCTTTAGCTGAAGAATGGAACAGGTGCCTTGAAGCACTAGGTCATAACCTTGTATCTCTCTCCCTTTCCAAGGACACTCTGGTGTGGTCATATGCCACCTCAGGTATCTACAATCCCAAATTTAGTTATTTTTCCTTAGCCCAATAGCCACATGCCTATCCTCCTGCTTGGTGGGTAAAAAATATCTAGAAACAAAATTATCTGAAAAAAATTACTATTTATGTGATTGCTCTTAAAAAACAAAACACCAACTTGAGAAATATTATAGAAACGGCCCTTCTATGGGCATGGTATATGTTCACTTTGCTTGGAAAATGTTGAGGACTTTCCTCATCTTTTCATAAATTGCCCCTTTTCTATCATATTTTGTGTTGAAATTCATAAAATTTGCAACTTACATCAATGGAATAGAGCCTCTGTGGATGAGTGCCTAAAAAATTGGTTAGAGAGGAACCCGAACCCTCTTAAAAATATTAGAGAACTCCCTATACTTATCTATTGGGGCATCTGTCTAGAGAGAAATAGATCCATTTTCTAAAATCAAGTACAATCCATTTTCTAAAATCAAGCACAATCCCTTATGTGAGTGGTTGTCAATAATCTAGCCTTACTATCATCTATTTCGAAATCTCCAACTCCTGCTCAAAATCAAACGAGAAATGAAGTGGAAATTCTCAAATATAAACCAAGGAGGCTTATAAACTCCTTCTATAGGAGGCTTGTGATACACTATTTGTCTGACCAAATCTCATTTCTTCACTTTCTGCTATAACATTAGACATACTTCAAATAACTATGTAGAACTCTTCATTCTCAAATTACTTCTACATTACTTCTGCAGATTGCTTCTTATCTACATATCACTAAGATATATATATATTCGTTGTTATCAAATGGATGCAAGAACGCACAAGCTGAAACAATTTGCACTTCATTCCCCTTTATATATATATATAATATAATATATATATATATATATATATATATATTCGTTGTTATCAAATGGATGCAAGGAACGTACAAGCTGAAACAATTGCACCTTCATTCCCCTTTATCAAAATGTTCTTGAGAAAACAAAGTATTTTTCTCACATATCTTTCTCTCGCATCTACACGGAACAAAATGAATCCGTCGATCATATTTTGAAAAAAGGATTGGTGCTCAAGAACAAAATGAATCCATCGATCATATTTTGAAAAGAGGATTGGTGCTCAATATAGGAGAATCATAAATCCAATAAAACCATGAGGGCACCATTAGGCACCACCAGCTGTTCCCATGGGCATAACTAGCATATCAACTTTTTTACATATATCTGATTTCTAATAAAATTTCTTATTTGATAAGCATAATGATTTGTTGATTTATTTTATTATTTTTCTTTCTAGCAACTATATTTTTTATGATTTCTACAAGAAAAAAAGTTCTGAGCATCAGTTTCTAATATACATGGCACAATACACTTGCAACAGATTTCACGGTTTTCATTTAGGATGCCTCCTTCTAGTTGTCCTTTGCCACACGCAATTTTTGTCTTCAAAAAATTTGGTTCAACAACATATACCGAGTTTTAGGTTTTATTAACATATTTGTTTTCTCTTTCTAACCATATATAGAAGATACAACCAATTATTTCTATATCTTCCATTTAGTGGATCTGTTCCTTTCTTGATCTCATATTAAGAGGATGAAATTATATTTTTTGGTAAAATAATCAAATTGTTTCTTGAGGCCAATGTGCTCTTTTAAATGATGCAATATACAATAAATGTATTTCACTTTCTATACATAAAATATGTTTTTTTCTTTTTATATATATATATTCATTGGATTTTAAATCCAAGTCAATCCCTTTTACATTTATATTTATAAGTTCAAAAAAATTTATAAATAATCAAATTTTTTAATTAATAAAAGAAAAAATTAATTATAAGATTTATTTTTTTACATCTTAAAACTTTATTGTCCAAAGAAGTCTTAAACCATGTTCGTTGGAGTTTGAAAAAAATAAATCAAAGGAAATGGTAAGACGGCAAGTGGATATTTATGCCCACTTTTAACTACAAAGCATTGTTCATTAAGCTTATTTTGATTTCTCATAATCAATGGTTAAATTTGATAGTATTGTAATCAGTGGTTAAATTTTCTTATAAGCCACTACCAAGTTTTCTATTAATATAAAACCAGTTTTATATGGGTACCATGATAAGCACTAATAGTGGTTATCAAAACCAAAGTCTCAATACGAACAAAATTTACAACCGTACATCATCTAAAATACCAACAAAAAAACTATAACTAGTAAATGATCAAGAAGGACTAGAGGCAACACAGATGTCATAAAGACTTCGCCATGAGAAATGGAACAACCGTTGACCATTGGTAACAAGCTAACACACAAAACAACAACGTAACAAACATATTGTTGTCATCAAAGGTATACGAGCATAGAAATTGAAAAAAATTGTAAATATCTCCTTGAGAGCCATATCCATGAATTTCCTCAGTTCTAACTTCTCCCAAATGCACAAAGGGTTGAATGCAATATGCACCACATAAATCACTCATTGCTATGAAGATATTTAGAGAATGCAACTCGAATAATATTGTAACCTCCACTATAGTACACCAACTCCCTACATTTGATGTGAGAGGGTGTTGATTTGTATTAATCATTCTTATAATGATACCCTTGGCGTGTTGCAGATTAGACATGCTAGATGGAATTCAATACACATTTTCATTCATGTGCATGTTATGTAGTGTTTCTCATTGCGGAGAGTCCATTGTTTACATTGTTCCCACCTCCTTCGAGCACATACCAAAGGAGTTACCATACAAAGAGAGAAAGAAATATTCTACAAAGACTTTAGCAATAGCGATATTAAATAGGCAACCAAAAGAGGAGATTTAAACATGTCATATTCCATGAAAGAAATTTGATGATATATGTTTTTGAGAAAGTGGGAAGTACACTAGGATTATATTAGTTTGTCATGAGTTAACCATCTCCTCCCCAATATCATTCTTCAATTTTCTCCCTTTACACTTATGTTCTATCACAAAAACTTTAATTATAAAATCATTTCCTTTCTATTTGAGTTCTTGTCACAAAAAAATAATATGTCCCTCAAATTATCCCTTTGACGCGATTTGAAGTTAATGAATACTATTTAATACTAATCTTATTAGGCATTAGATAATTCTTCCAAATCTTATTGAGCCCACTCATTAATAATTCATACCAATAGACTTTCTTCTTCAGTGAGAGCCTCGAGAGTCAATATTGATAGTTGTACCATATTTTCAATCCTCGAAAAACCTAAGAAAATGTTATTAGTCGATGTTTTCTCTTCGCTTTCAACAAACTTCTAGTTTCTAGGTGGTTTCTCTATCAAATCTTCCAGAGACTGATCTAACATAGGCACATCATTTGATACGGTTGTTCGATGATCTTCATCCATATCTTCTAAGACCTCAAAAATTTTATTATCTACGAGTGTCGATTACATCACTTTATTTAAAGTTCGAAGGTTTCACTTTCTCATAGGTAACTTTTGAAACCATTAGTGCCCATCGACCTAGAATTCTCTTGGCCCTTCCTCCTAGTTGGGTAGTCGCGAAATAAATTACCATGTCCATGACAAAGTCTACAGCAGAAAGGCACATGTTCATAGTCCAAAGGCTAAGACTAGATTTCACCCTAATAGTCTAGATCTATGGATTCTAACAGTGGGTGGGAGATATCCACATAAATATAGAGGTGGGCATAAGACATATTCCATCTATGATGAGTCATTTCTGACATTTTAATCAAACATATTAAAACATTATCAATACCTTCTAGAATTTTAGGAATCCAAAAATAAATAGGTAAAGAATATAATCTCAACCATATTGGATTTAACAAAAATTATTCTTTATATGGTTTGAATAATTCTTCCTAGTGACATGTAGACCCACATTGTTATAAAAATAATGATCACCATAAAAAAACCCTAGCATTTTCCTCCAAATTTGAGAAAATTACAATAAAAAATCCTTTTTTTCCCAATCTTAAATCAATTTTTCCTTTTAGATGCAAGTTTGCAAGACCTGCCTTTCTAATTTCTTTTTCTGTTGGCCAACCTCCAAAAAATTTGTAAATAAATGTAGGATCCTTCATTGTAACACACCCCTCCCCACATTTACCCACTTTTACAAGCCCTCTAGGTAAATGTGAAGCATAGTGCTACTATGACTTGACCCGACCTCCTAGTTCCAATTAAGGAAGTGGGGCCTACAATTGAGACTTACTGACCTTCCTCAGGAACTACAGATCACTCAGAGGTTAAACAACCACCCCAATTAAGAAATCCCTGAGCTGGAACCATTTTTCTCTAACCTACACCTATAATCGCACCCTTGACACTGCATGTATGTGATTATGAGCCTCCAACCACACTCATAAGGCTAGCTTCTAGCATTTGTGACCTACATTCCTTAGTTCAATGCCTACGGTCCCGAGATCTAAGCCACTTTTCCATGTTAGACTCCAAAACATTGTCAAACCTTCCTGTAACTTTACATAATCGCATATAACATGACTAAAATTTTAATCATTCAAACTTGAATCCGAAACATGACCTAGACTTCCTAGAACACAGTAGACATTTCGTCAAACATATCATAAACATGTGAGTTCTAGGTTATGAATGAATATATAAGTGTAAATATTCATAGATTAGATGAAAATCACTAAGAAGTTAAAATTCCCTCTCAAGTAGGTGAAACAACACTTGTTATCAACTTTATTCATCCACCATTGATTAATATATCAAAGCATAACAAGAGCCATTACTAGAGCACATCTTAGATCAAGTTATAGCTAGCATATAATTGTTGGAAAATTGGAAAGGTAGTAAATATATTATCGGTCTTGATAATTACTTGTGATGTTTCTTATTATTACAATTCTTTATATCTTCCTTCTTTAGTTCATCAAGCAATTACCAAAAACAGCAACACATAAAATAATGAACACAAGATGTTGGGACATGTAGGGAAAAACTGCCTTCGAGGGGAAAACCCACTCAAAGTAATTCTTCCTTTCAATAGTATTTTTGAGGCTCTTCACCCTAGACCAAGACTAGACCTTCCCTCTACACCAAGTTAGCCTCCAAAATATTGGTCTCTTCCCAGCAACTTCCACTATGTAGCAACTTGTAGTAGCCAACAGCTTTCAACAGTAGTCCAACTTGGAATACTTCGACCTCCCAATCTAGAGAATGAAACAGAGAGATACCACCACCAAAGTTTTTTTTCTTCACTCCTTAGAATCCCCAAAACTCACATTCACTTCGGCTTCCCGACAATAGACTTTTCCAGCTTCCTAGTTTGCACTTCTGCCTAACAAACAAATTTCACACTGCTACCTAGTAGAGAGAGAATAAGAAGTGATGCAACAAATGAATTCATTGTCCTTCCTTTTATAGGATTCATGTGGTGTCGAATAGGTCCTTAGGACAACTTGATCTTATCTTAGGCCAACATGGTGTGGAGGTTACATAATTCATATTTGACTCAATACTTAACCTTTTTACATGATTCAAAATCCCAAGAAGGGTCTTTTTAAATGTACAATAATTTTATAGACTTAGAATAAATACTACAAGTACTAAATAGGGACTTTGACCTAAAACATGGTCACCCAAGCATGAAACACATTCTTTAATAGGTCAAAATAATAATAATAATAATAATAATAATAATTCTTTTCTTTATTCTTTTGACAAGTACATTACATGATGACTCAATTACGTTATTGAAGACCGAACATAGTTACTTTTTCCAACACTCCCTCTTAACTTAGGAGGTATTCACAATGTACATATACAATGGAACATCTCAAACTATATGAACCATGAAAAACTTTAGGCACTGCAATGCCATGGACTAAAGTCCTGACTAGGGCAATATATCCAATCATTCAATCAATTTAGGCACCTCAATTCCTTGGACTAGATTTCTAAAAAGGGATATCTATCCAAGTGGGACTAAGATGGACTCAATCTTTTCATCCCTCTAGGTACCATCAGGCTTACTTGCTAACCATCAACCCAAAAATATAGGTGTGTATCCAAAACAGAGCTCTTTGATCAACACCACCTTTCCAACCTCCAGACATCAACACAATGTGTCGGCCAGATGTCCTCTGAGGTAATGATTCACTCACAAAGCCTCAACACCACTTGATCTAGCACATCAAGAATAATGAATCTCTCCCAATCAAACTGATTGGTAACCAGCATACTATCAAATCCTTCGAGAGATTCACATGTATAAACACAAGCCCAATCAATAATATACTTTCATATGTATACAATCAAACAAAAACCTCCAGGGTCTTATAGGAAACATATGTTGCTTCTCAAGTTTCCATAGTAGGACTATCAATTGAATATTTGACATAAGATTCCTCAATCATACATTTTCTTCCTACTTCATATGCAACAACATATTCTTCAATCGGATCCTTCTTTCCTTCTTTCAACAACACTTCAAATTTCATTCTCCAATTTTCTTTTCCTGCTCATTGCCTTCACTCATACTTATGGCTACTAGTCTTGGTCTAGTGTATGACACATGAAGCAAAGAACCATATTTGACACTCCCTCTCAACTCGAAAGAACCTCTTTATTCAGACACCCTCTTAATATTAGCGAGTTCTCTTATATTCATGCTTCCTCTAGAAGATCAACTTCTTCTCTTCATCAGTGTAGAATCTTTCATGAATTCCAACCATTTCATCATATTTATCATCATCCCCATCATGCTTATCACATCAATTAGCATCTTCACCAAGTTGAAGATTATGTACCTGCACAACTTCAATAACAAGTACAACCAAAACTATAGAACCATGATGTTAGCCATATCATAGAAGAATTTCAACTTTATTCATATGAGATACTAAAACAAGAGACATATACTCTTGAACATGTTGCTAGGGACTTTATACACCCTAGACTATTTCATAACAACATTCATTGCATCTATGGTTTCAATAAGTCTTCCAAAGGTATGAAAAACCTTAGTATAATGCATAGCAAACCCTTGAAACCATTCACACAAATATGTATATTCAAAGTGTTTAACAACCTTTCAAAACATATATGTTAGACTCCTTACTAGGGATTCATACAAATCATAGATTTCATAAAAATAGATCCATCAAAGTCAATCATAGCTTAGTCACTAACTTGACCATCTTCCAGTAGGGTTAGTTCCAACCCCTATATTTTCAATTATCAAACAATCACTAACATGACCAGCTATTGCTAGGGTTAGTTGCAAACCCTAGGTTTTAGAGAAATCATCAATGTCAACTAAAAACATCAAATTTCAACAAATCTCTCACACATCTCAGGTCATCATATATTCATGAAAGATTTATACTTCAACTAAGGTTCAACTCCAAAACCCTAGAATTCACAATTTCACCAAACTTTATACAAATCGCAAATCATCATATTCCAAAGATTTTACTCTTACTAAGGTTTAATTCCAAAACCTTAGAATTACATTTTCATAGTCTCAACAATCATTACATACATAGATATCTGATTGTTGCATTTCATACAATAGATATTTTAACTTCTCTAAGGTTAACGACAACAATCTTAGATTTCCAGATGTCATCATCCTAAAATCTCAATTAAGGACTTCCATTAAATCCTAAAACAAGGACTTTCGTAAAGTCCTAAGACTTATGACCATCAATAACTAGGTCAATACACATATCTAGGAATTCATAACCATATATAGGAATATCATATGTCCAACAACATTAATACATATTAACCTAGAATAACTAAGGATTACAACCAAGAGGACATATCTATATATGCCTAGATTTCATCATCATGCAAACATATATTTCATATGTGTTAGTCAAACCCAACTTGACAACAATATCAAATAAGAGTTAGACACACAATAATTTTGATTACACTAGGGTTTGATTAGACAAACACATACATACAAAAAAAAACATTTTTAAGACAATGTAAGGGCCTTGCTCACACAATCCACCAAACCCCAATGAGCTAGAGTTCCAATGTAGAAAAAACATTCCACCAAACCCCGATGAGCTAGGGTTCCAATGTGGAAACATATATTCCACCAAACCATAATTTTTTAGGGTTCCAATGTAGAAACATAGCAAACCATATATTACCAAAACTTCAAAGGTTCTGGAACTTTAGACGTTATCACTCAACCCTAACAAGTTAGGATTTCCTGATCATACCAAAATCCCAAATAAGACATCATCAATAAAAATTCAACTAGAATTTCACAATATCCCAAAGCAACTTAGGATTTCAAACATTCACATTAGTATTTCTCCATAGTTAATCAAGGATATAAGTGGGTGGGTAGATTTGTTATTCGAATGGAAAATGGAATATACCCATGGTTTTCATCTACCCATGTTATTCATCCACCCATGTAATTTACCCATGATATTGTAAGTGGCATCCACCCATGGTATTCATTCACCCATGGTATTCATCCACCCATGAAATTTACCCATGGTATTGTAAGTGGCATCCACCCATGGTATTCATTCATCCATGGTATTTTCCCATGGTATTGTATGTGACACTAATCGATGGTATTCATTCAACGATTGTATTCGTCTACCTAAATAATTTACCTATGGTATTGTAACAAAAAAAGAGACGACTTTTATGTGGTTAACCCATAATCGTGATGAAGATTCGAGGATAGAGATACCCTATAATGGTTTTGACCAACTATGATATTGACAATGTGTGGCCTAGCAAACGGACTTTGATGAAATGTGGGTTTGTGGATGACCCATAACCATGACAAACGAAGATTCGAGGATAGAGATACCCTGTAATGCTTATGACCAACTGTGATACTGATAGTGTGCAGCATAGCAAATAGACTTCAATGAATTATGGCTCTTCATATTCAACACATGCTTATAAAGAGGGAAATTCCCATAATGGGACCATTTGTTTTTGAGGAGGGAGGAATGATTCAAATAGAAAATGGCATCTCCCATGGTATTAATCTACCCATGGTATTCATACACCCATGGATGTTACCCATTGTATTGTAAGTGGCATCCACCCATGGTGTTCATTCGCCCATGGTATTATTGTGACATCAACCCATGGCATTCATTTAACCATGGTATTTACCCACCCATGGAATTTACCTATGGTATTGAAACCAAAAAATACTATAATAACAAGTCACATTTTCTAAAAGGACAGATTTTCCACCACAATGTAGTCTTTACAATCATTATTTGTTTTAATAAAAATTTTATTTGTGGTTTTTAATTGTGTATTCTCCTCTTTTCTTCTGTAAACTCATTTTTTCAGATCTTGGGGGCCTCTCCCCCCAATATCCATTTCATTTTTTCTAGATCTTGGGGCCTCCCCCAAGATCTGAAAAACTGAAATGCCAGAAGAAAAGAGGAGAATACACAATAAAAAAACCAAAAATAAACTTTTTATTTAAACAAATAGTGACTGTAAAGACTACATTGTAGTCAATAATCTATCCTTTTACAAAATGTGACTTGTTACTTATAGTAATTTTTGTTTACAATACCATAGGTAAATTCCATGGGTGGGTAAATACCATGGTTGAATGAATACCATGGGTTGATGTCACATACCATACCATGGGTGAATGAATACTATGGGTGGATGCCACTTACAATACCATGGGTAAATTCCATGGGTAGATGCCATTTTCCATTTAGATCAATTTATCAAGATATGAATCACCCAAACAAGAATCAATAAGATTAAATACAGCTAGCCATAACAAGGTTAGTAATAAATCATAAAATTAATAATTCTTTCAATCAATGTATTCAAATCATACCTTTTGTTCTCGACTAACCTTGTCTTAAGAGATCCTCCTTCTTGTAGATGTTTTCCCTAATCAAGAAAACATAGGAAAGAAGGTGATTAGTATTTAATATAATACCCACTAAATAAGTAAATGATCCTGTTAGACACGGTCCTATCAGTCCCTGGTCATAATCAAATTCTCCAAATTTCATTTCCCGTCACTGGCAGTCATTAAATGCCATTTTGAACAAAAGAGTCATTTCAATTTCTTGAGTCCAGGGTTTTGTTTTCAGTAAGTGTTTCAGGAATGTCATCGTCAATAATGTGATATTGGTTCTTCTTCGAAACCCTGTTTTGAAGAAGAAATCATTAAATGTGTTTTTTTAGAATATGTAATTTGTCAAAATGTTTCAAATTCTCTAGCTCTTCAAATGCCAGCAATCAATTCGCACCGCTTGAGTTCAAGTCTTCAGCAGGACAACTCCTCTATTCTATATTCAGTCAAATGGAATCGAATAATATTGGATGAGACACATTTTACCAAGGAAGTTGTAGCTGTTGTATTGGAGATCCAGGAGTTTGTATTGTAGCTATATCATGCCCATTATTATAGTCCTTGCATTTGCTCTTCTGTTAGTAATGAAACGCTTTGAGAAATTGAAGTTGCTTGTACAGTTTGCTGTTTTATGGATGCAGCCATAGAAAATTCACATGCAATTATTGTTGATGGAATGTCGCTTGGGCTTGTTTTCTTAGACAACAACCTTAAACAAATGTTTTTAAGATCATCTCTTCTTTGATTTCTTGTCGGGTTTCTCCGAAACAAAAAGCACTCGTGACAGAACTTGTAGGCCATGATGGCCACGAAATTTGTTTAGCTATTGGTGATGGTTCAAATGATGTTGGTATGATTCAGAAAGCAAAGAATGAAATGGAGAGTTGAAAGGCCGAAGTTGTGTTTTCATAACCGTGGACAGTGTTTGGAGGTGCGTGCTACCCATACAGAGTGTGCGCTACCCACTTGAGGTGCACTACCCATTGGGCAGGGGCGCTACTCATATAGCGACAGAGCTAAAAAAAAAAATCTTGCGCCCAATTTCGTATCAAATTGACTCCTTCAATTTGCAAAGAGCTAAAAGGGATAATCTTACAACAGATATCCAGTGAATATGGGGACGGAGTATGCAATCCTCACATATCTATGGAGTGATCTCAAGGCAGGTGAACAATGATTGTCAATCATTTTGCATCGAATAATAAACATGGTGTCTCAGTTGTGTGATGCCCATTTTCCTTCTACATATCTTGTGCGAGAGGATTTTGCTTCCGAATTAGTTTTATTTCTAGTTACCTTACTGTTTTAAAGGTGCAAACAAAGACTGTTACGAAATTATGTAAACCTTTGACTATAGTCCACAATTAATGAGATGTACCCTGGCCCCATTATCTATGCACAGGAAGATGATAGAATAATTGTCAAAGTCACTAACTAGACTCCCTACAATACCACTATTCATTGGCATGGAGTCAGGCAGCGACTCACATGTTGGTTTGATGGGCCTGCAAACATCACTCAATGCCCAATTCAAGCAGGATAGACATTTACATACGAGTTCACGCTGGTGAAGCAGAAGGGAACAATGCTCTGGCATGACCACATCTCATGGCTATGGGCAATAGTTCATGGACCTATTGTGATCTATCCCAAGACTGGCGCTTTATCCATTTCAATTCCCGTATGAGGAACATGTTATTCTCCTTTTAGAGTATTGGTTGATGGTGTTACACTGAATTTTGTCACCTTGACTATCTGCAGTTATATGGCCCCATCAATAGCCATATTGTCCTCTTTGTCAAGCCCCATACCTCTGCTCTTCATGTCAAAACTTCAAAAGAGAGAAAGTGACTTGAAAACATGTTTATCTCTGGGTACGCAGGTTCTCTCTACCTTGCCTGCGTGTACGCACTCCAAACACATTAGACCTGCGTAGTAATACGCTCTGTAAGCTAAAGGTTGGGTGCGTACCCCTGTAAAGGTTAAAAGGCGCAAGTTTCATCTTTAAAAAGTTACTTGTGGTCACTTCTAGAGCCTTCTAGAAGAGTTTTTGACGTGTATTGAGCGCCTCCAGATGGTTCATGCATCCCTATGATAGAGGAGCTTATCCCATCAAGAGAGGAGCTACCCCATCCAAAAGAGGGAGTATCCCATTGATGTTGGAACTGAATAACCTCCTCTAGAATAATATAAATACAGGCATTGGGGCAAAGGAGGGGAGGTTGAAAGCTGAACATTCTAAAGGGTAAATGCTGCTGGAATTAGGACTTCCATTGTTGACTTGTGAGGAGAGATCACTATCCTTCCTTGTTGCCATGGTGGGAGTGGGTGAGCTTGTCAAAGTAGAGGAAATCTCTTGCTGGACCCTGGGAGGAGCTTGCACAACACCAAGGCTCAGGTTGTAATGGTTCCTTTGATTATTTAATACAAATAAGTCCATTCTTCTCAATGATTTGTTAATGAATTATTTCATGCATTCCTTGGTCAGTATGATAGGTATGCTTTGTTTTATAATGAATATTCAGATGCTATGTAATCGTTTGCCTTGTTAGTGTATGCATGTCTGAAAGTGAAGGAGGAGCTCATCTGGATCAACAAGACTGGACTACTACAACAAGCGTTGGACCTAAGGTAAGATCGAAAACATTTGAATTCTTGTAGAATGATGTGTATCTAGAGAAGGATAGCTCTTGTTTGGTTTGTTTGTCACTAGAGAGTTTTAGACTCCTAGGGAGGTTAGATTTGTTCGCAAATATAACTCGTTCCTCATGACAAATTGGCGACTCCGCTGGGGATTCCATTGTTGGGTTTGATTTTTCCTCTCGTCATTGCTTTGACCTGAAAAGAGTCTGATATCTTTTGTTTTTTGGTTGTTTAACTCTGTTTTTGGGTGGCTTAGCTTAGGGTCAGTTTAGATCTTAGCTTTTCTTTGTTTTACAAGAAGTACGCACCCTCTGAGTTAGACACAGTGCGTACTTGTGCGCACTGTATCTGTGCACACAGAGCGGCCACGCACCTGGTTAAACAGGTTGCCTGCGTACACTGGTAAAATTTAGAAAATTTCCCTTTTTTATCAGTTTATCCCTTTTGAATTTGTTTTTCTTAGTTTTTTCTGCCCAGAACCACTGTTAACTGTCAGAAATCTTCACCTATACTTTTTCCATTAGTATTGATAGTTTTAGTGAAATTCCTTGAGATTTTAGCCTTAGGGTTTGGTTTTTATAATTGGTCCTGTAGTGACTTTGGGTTTAGAAGTC
>APFE031427658.1:70505-80613 GCA_000404065.3 Pinus taeda
TACCCCTGTAAAGGTCACAAGGCGCAAGTTTCATCTTTAAAAAGTTACTTGTGGTCACTTCTAGAGCCTTCTAGAAGAGTTTTTGACGTGTATTGAGCGCCTCCAGATGGTTCATGCACCCCTATGATAGAGGATCTTATCCCATCAAGAGAGGAGCTACCCCATCCAAAAGAGGGAGTATCCCATTGATGTTGGAACTGAATAACCTCTTCTAGAATACTATAAATACAGGCATTGGGCCAAGGGAGGGGAGGTTGAAAGCTGAACGTTCTAAAGGGTAAATGCTGCTGGAATTAGGACTTCCATTTGTTGACTTGTGAGGAGAGATCACTATCCTTCCTTGTTACCATAGTGGGAGTGGGTGAGCTTGTCAAAGTAGAGGAAATCTCTTGCTGGACCCTGGGAGGAGCTTGCACAACACCAAGGCTCAGGTTGTAATGGTTCCTTTGATTATTTAATACAAATAAGTCCATTCTTCTCAATGATTTGTTAATGAATTATTTCATGCATTCCTTGGTCAGTATGATAGGTATGCTTTGTTTTATAATGAATATTCAGATGCTATGTAATCGTTTGCCTTGTTAGTGTATGCAGGTATGAAGGTGAAGGAGGAGCTCATCCGGATCAACAAGACTGGACTACTACAACAAGCATTGGACCTAAGGTAAGATCGAGAACATTTGAATTCTTGTAAAATGGTGTGTATCTAGAGAAGGATAGCTCTTGTTTGGTTTGTTTGTCACTAGAGAGTCTTAGACTCCTAGGGAGGTTAGATTTGTCCGCAAATATAACTCGTTCCTCATGACAGATGGATACTCAAGAACTTGATAGAGAGGTTGTGGAAAGTGGTGGAGGTCCTCCTTCTGCAAATTCTTATGTTATAAATGGTCATCCAGGTCCTCTTTATAAATACTCAGATCATGATATGTACACCATACGTGCAATTCCTGGAAAGACATATCTTCTGAGAATCATCAATGCAGCCCTTAACATGGAACACGTTTTCACCATAGCTAATCACAAGATGATAGTAGTTGAAGTGGATGGAGAGTATACTAAGCCCTTTGTTATAGAGCACTTGATGATCATACCAGGCCAGACGACCAATGTATTGGCAACTGCAGACGAGCAATTAGGAATTTATTACATGGGAATGGGGCCTTACATGTCTGCTCATAACATAGATTTTCAGAAATATCCTGCACTTGCTCTATTACAATACCAAGGGAGTTCAAACATTCTACGACAAAAGCCCATGCTTCCCAAATTCAATGATAATGAGCTCCCCCAATTGTTTATGAATGCTCTCAAGAGCCTAGCAAACAAGGAAAATCCTGTCAATGTGCCACAGACAATTGATAGGGATTTATTTTTCATCATTGGACTTAATGTCGAAAGATGTAAATCTTCCAGTCCTAAGAAGCATTGCCAAGGCCCTAACAGAGGAGTCGATGGCAAAATTACAACTGTCTCGAAAGGTTCAGGGAGTGTTAGTGTTATTATGATGAGGCGACTGTTTGTCTTATATTCGGATCATCTCTCACCTTACGTCTAGGGCAGTATACACCTGTTATAATTTTTGGTTTTTAGGATGGTGCATCAAACGGAATTCTGTTCTTCTTGATCAGAGGGCATAATTTTTGTTCAAAACTATTTTTTATTAAAAATGTTTTTTCAAAAGGAAAACGTAAACTAAAAAGTCAAAGTCAAAGCTAAATTTGAAACGTAGATACTTGCCACAGCAGAGAACAAGATTCGATTGCCTATGTTTATCTTCAGTAATGGGATTGACACCTATAAATGCCACCTCTTCATCAGTTATCAACAGATTCGAGTAGAAGAAGGAGCGTTATTCTATCTTCAAAAGAGCTGATTGTTTTTAGTTTTATTTATTAATAATGATAAAACAAATCCCTTGTCTTGGGGTCGATTTGTTTTCCCCTAGCAGAGTTATTTAATGTATTGAAAAAACCATTTGTAGAGGTAGGGGGAGAGAGTTCTGAAAGCTGGTGGAGGAGAAATACAGAGTTTTATTATACAGTTAATGGAGGGATTTAAATAAAATATGCAGCTCTGACCCCTGAGATTCTTGTGGTATGAATTTAACATTTGTCTAAGTTTCGTATGTAGTTTGTTGTGTTTCCATTTCATTTCATAATCGTTTCTAATGAATACTTTTAAGTGAGAAAGGAAAAATCCAATTTATTTTCTCTGTCTTGAGGAAGTGTTCATATTTAATGTTTTCTTCTGTTTGACAAGGATTCATCTTCTATGCCCTTGTCAACCTCTCAAAAAGTTCACCCACTCCACATTAATTCAAATTTGATGTTAAATTTCTTGCTTACCTTGCCTCAGGAGATAATCTGTTTCTTTTATTATATTTCCCTGTTCAAGATGTTCTTTGCCCCATGTAGCCCGAAAACCCAATCATTTATTAAAAACCTCATTTCATATCTCTTTACTAGCCTAAAATCAGTTCCATTCTAGAGTCATCTCACACCCTATTGTTTATTTTATCGAGATCGACTGGAGAGAGTCCTCTCCTGTCCTCGTAGGGCTATCTACAAGGCTGAGCTTGGTTTGATGTTGCCTTGAGTTTTGCCTTCCTCAACCTAAGGCCGATTCGAGCACTAACATATTGGCGACCATAGTGGGGAAGATGGTTTGTTGTTGATGTGACATTCGACTTGTTGATTGTCTTGTCCCAGTACATGAAATCAAGTTGCAGATCTAATGCTGATGGTGGACAGCAGTCAGACACATATGAAGGTTGAAACATTCACCTGGCGACTCCAACTCAATCCAGACATTCCAGTTCTCGTTGATCCATTTATGCAATGGTAGGGTATGTGGCAAACCGTGCACTTTGTGAAGTTGTAAAAGAAGTTAGAGATTGGTTAGTGGATATTGAAATTAATGAAGAATTTTTCAGTGCCTTGCTTCAATGTTTGAAATCTCCAAAGTTCCCTCTTGAAACTAAAACTGGTTTCTGCGAGTTAGTTGTTGAAAAACTTGAGAAGGAGATTCAGTATTTGAATGAGCAGATCCAGTCATATGATTTCTGAGACCCTAAAAAGTTCTTGAAAAATCTTCCTCCTTCGAAACAAGAAATAATAGATTTGCCTACAGATTAGTCAAAATTTTGTGTGGTTGATCAAAATAATGACTCCATTGCCCAATGGATGGAGGCACTGTCTGCTCTCCCAAATATCTGCAATTCTTGGCACCTCCAAGAAGCGGCAGCTGCCATCCCCATTGGAGCCAATGTTAGACACGGTCCTGTCAGTCCCTGGTCATAATAAAATTTTCCAAAGTTCATTTCCCATCACTAGCAGTCATTAAAAACCATTTTGATCAAAAGAGTCACTTCACTTTCTTGAGTCCAGGATTTTATTTTCAGTAAGTGTTTCAGGAATGTCATCATCAATAATGTGAGATTGATTCTTCTTCAAAACCCTGTTTTGAAGAAGAAATCATTAAATGTGGTTTTTTTAGAATATGTAATTTGTCAAAATGTTTCAAATTCTCCAGCTCTTCAAATTCCAGCAGTCAATTCGCACCGCTTGAGTTCAAGTCTTCAGCACGACAACTCCTCTATTCTATATTCAGTCAAATGGAATCGAATAATATTGGATGAGACACGTTTTATCAAGGAAGTTGTAGCTGTTGTATTGGAGATATAGGAGTTTGTATTGCAGCTATATCATGCCCATTATTATAGTCCTTTCATTTTCTCTTCTGTTAGTAATGAAACGCTTTGAGAAATTGCAGTTGCTTGTACAGTTTGTCGTTTTCTGGATGCAGCCATAGAAAATTCACAACAATTATTGTTGACGGAATGTCGCTTGGGTTTTTTTTCTTGGACATCAACCTTAAACAAATGTTTTTAACATCAAATCTTCAGTGATTTGTTGTTGAGTTTCTCCAAAACAGAAAGCACTCGTGACAGAACTTGTACACCATGATGGCCATAAAATTTGTTTAGCTATTGGTGATGGTTCAAATGATGTTGGTATGATTCAGAAAGAAAATATTGAAATGGAGAGTTGAAAGGTCGAAGTCGTGTTTTCATAACCGTGGACAGTGTTTGGAAGTGCTCGTTACCCATACAGAGTGCGCACTACCCACTTGAGGCACAATACCCATTGGGCAGGGGCGCTACTCATATAGCGATAGAGCTAAAAAAAAAAAATCTTGCGCCCAGTTTCGTATCAAATTGACTCCTTCAATTTGCAAAGAGCTAAAAGGGATAATCTTACAACAGATATCCAGTGAAGATGGGGACAGAGTATGCAATCCTCGCATATCTATGGAGTGATCTCGAGGCAGGTGAACAGTGACTGTCAATCATTTCGCATCGAACAATAAACATGGTGTCTCAGTTGTGTGATGTCCATTTTCCTTCTACATATCTTGTGCGAGAGGATTTTGCTTCCGAATTAGTTTTATTTCTAGTTACCTTACTGTTTTAAAGGTGCAAACAAAGACTGTTACAAAATTATGTAAACCTTTGACTATAGTCCATAATTAATGAGATGTACCCTAGCCTCATTATCTATGCACAGGAAGATGATAGAATAATTGCCAAAGTCACTAACTAAACTCCCTACAATACCACTATTCATTGGCATGGAGTCAGGCAGTGACTCACATGTTGGTCTGATGGGCCTGCATACATCACTCAATGCCCAATTCAAGCAGGATAGACATTTACATACGAGTTCACGCTGGTGAAGCAGAAGGGAACAATGCTCTGGCATGCCCACATCTCATGGCTAAGGGCAACAGTTCATGGACCTATTGTGATCTATCCCAAGACTGGTGTTCTTTATCCATTTCAATTCCTGTATGAGGAACATGTTATTGTCCTTGGACAGTATTGGTTGATGGACACTCAAGAACTTGAAAGAGAGGTTGTGGAAAGTGGTGGAGGTCCTCCTTCTGCAAATTCTTATGTTATAAATGCTCGTCTAGGTCCTCTTTATAACTGCTCAGAGCATGATATGTACACCATATGTGCAATTCCTGGAAAGACATATCTTCTGAGAATCATCAATGCAGCCCTTAACATGGAACACTTTTTCACCATAGCCAATCACAAGATGACAGTAGTTGAAGTGGATGGAGATTATACTAAGCCCTTTGTTATAGAGCACTTGATGATCATACCAGGACAAACGACCAATGTATTGGTAACTGCAGACCAGCAATTAGGAAGTTATTACATGGGAATGGGGCCTTACATGTCTACTCATAACATAGATTTTCATAAATCTCTTGTACTTGCTATGTTACAGTACCAAGGGAGTTCGAACATTCTGTGACAAAAGCCGATGCTTCCAAAATTCAATGATAATGAGCTCCCCCAATTTTTTATGAATGCTCTCCAGAGCCTAGCAATGAGGAAAATCCTATCAATGTGCCACAGACAATTGATAGGGATTTATTTTTCATCATTGGACTTAATGTTGAAACATGTAAATCTTCCAGTCCTAAGAAGCATTTCCAGGGCCCTAATGGAGGAGTCGATGGCAAAATTACAGTTGTCTCAAAAGGTTCAGGGAGTGTTAGTGTTATTATGATGAGGCGACTGTTTGTCTTATATCTGGATCATCTCTCACCTTACATCCAGGGCAGTATACACCTGTTATAACTTTTGGTTTTTTGTATGGTGCATCAAACAGAATTCTGTTCTTCTTGATCAGAGGGAGTAATTTTTGTTCAAAACTATTTTTTATTAAAAATGTTTTTTTTCAAAAGGAAAACGTAAAGTAGAAATTCAAAGTCAAAGCTAAATTTGAAATGTAGATACTTGCCACAGCAGAGAACAATATTCGATTGCCTATGTTTATCTTTAGTAATGGGATTGACACCTATAAATGCCACCTCTTCATCAGTTATCAACAAATTCGAGTAGAAGAAGGAGCGCTATTCTATCTTCAGAAGAGATGATTGTTTTTAGTTTTATTTATTAATAATGATAAAACAAATCCCTTGTCTTGGGGCCGATTTGTTTTCCCCTAGCAGAGTTTATTTAATGTATTGAAAAAACCATTTGTAGAGGTAGGGGGAGAGAGTTCTGAAAGCTGGTGGAGGAGAAATATAGAGTTTTATTGTACATTTATGACATGGATTTAAATATAAGATGCAGCTCTGACCCTTGAGATTCTTGTGGTATGAATTTAACATTTTTCTAAGTTTCATATGTAGTTTGTTGTTTTTCCATTTCATTTCATAATCGTTTCTAAATGAATACTTTTAAGTGAGAAAGGCATAATTCAATTTATTTGCTCTGTCTTGAGGAAGTGTTCATATTTAATGTTTTCTTCTGTTTGACAAGGATTCATCTTCTATGCCCTTTTCAACCTCTCAAACAGTTCACCCACTCCACATTAATTCAAATTTGATGTTAAATTTCTTGCTTATCTTGCCTCAAGAGATAATCTGTGTTTTTTATTATATTTCCCTGTTCAAGTTGTTCTTTGCCCCATGCAGCCCAAAAACCCAATCATTTATTAAAACCCTCATTTCATATCTCTTTATTAGCCTAAAATCAGTTCCATTCTAGAGTCATCTCGCACCCTATTGTTTATTTTATCGAGATTGACTAGAGAGAGCCCTCTCCTGTCCTCGTAGGGCTAGCTACAAGGGTGAGCTTGGTTTGATGTTGCCTTGAGTTTTGCCTTCCTCGGCCTGAGGCAGATTCAAGTGCTAATAGATCCCAAAACTAAAAATACATGAGATACTTATCTTTGGAAGTTTTGGGGGGATCCCTCCAAAGCTTGAGGGAAACCTACAAACTTAAAACAATGCAAAAACGCCTTTTCCAAAATATGTTAAAACCTATATATTCTAAAACATATAAAAAAACATTATGTAGAGAAAATTACTTGATAGTGTAAGTCCCTTATGTCGGATTCTTGAATATTGACTTTATTTGAGACTCCTTCTTTAGCAAAGTTGACTTGATCTCTTCCTCTCTTCTTATTCCTTGGATCCTTGGGGTAGTCACTCTTGTAGTGACCTTTCTTATGACATTGATAGAAATCTATCTTAGCTATGCCGACATTCTTCCTTCATCCCTTTGATCTCTTTCCTTTATGATGAGAAACATAATAATTTGATATTTCTTTAGGATTGGACACCATTTAGATCCTTAATTCTTCTTGACTACATGTGATCCATAATTCTTCAAAGGTGGGAGCTACCTTCCAACTATTGAGGCATGAAGCAAATGCACGCCAAGAGGGTGACAATCCTAATATAAAACTGATAATTAATTCTTTGTCTGGCATAATCTCGTTGATGGCTAAAATATTATCCATGAATCTATCTATGTTCACAAAGAAGGTTGCAACAGTATCTTCTTTAGTCATCTTTTGTTTTCCTTAGCTCATTCTTCAAACTAGCTACTTGACCAATGTTCTTATTAGTGAACAACTTCGACAAGGATTCATACATCTCTTGAGCATGATCAATATTAGATATGTATAGAGAAAAATTTTCTTTTATACCCTCTACCATCAGAGTCATAGCCACCAATTCTAGATCCCTGAATTTCACATTGTCAGCATCGTTGGCTTCTTCTATAGGCTTCTTTACATTTCCTTTTACCAAATCTAGCACCTTGTTCTTCTTGAGGATTAGGTGAATCCTCTTCTTCCAAGAGCTGAATTTAGATTCTCCAAGAGCTTTTTTTAATCCTTGATAGAGTTAGACATCCTCTTCGAATATAATAGACTTCTTCCCTAAGATAGTTCCTATGAATGGATCTGCCTTTTTCTTTCTTCTTCACCAAAGTTCTGATACCATGTTAGAAAATCAAAAAGGCAGTAAATATTTTCTCAATCTTGATAATTACTTTTGATGTTTCTTATTATTACAATTATTTATATCTTCTTTCTTTAGTTCATCAAGTAATTACCAAAAGAAGCAACACATAAAACAATGAACACAAGGTGTAGGCACATGCCAAGGAAAAACCCCCTTCGAGGGGAAAACACAGTCAAAGTAATTATTCCTTTAAATAGTATTATTTGAGACTCTTCATCTTAGACCAAGACCACATCTTTCCTCCACACAAAGTCAGCCTCTAAAAGACTGGATTCTTCCTAGCAACTTCAACTATGTAGCAACTTGCATTAGCCAACAACTTCTACTAGTAGCCCAACCTAAAAGACTTTGATATCCCAATCTAGAGCATGAAACAGAGAGATACCACCACAAAAATTTCAATTTTTCTTGACTACTTAGACTCCCTCAAACTCGCATTCACTTCGACTTCCTAGTAATAGACTTTCTAAGCTTCCTACTTTGCACTTTTGCCCCACAAACATATTTTGGCACTTCTGCCTAGTAGAGAGAGAATGAGAAGTGATGCACTTAATGAATTGTATGTCATTCATTTTATAGGATTCTTATGGGATCGAATGGGTCATTAGGCTGACTTGATCTTCTCTTAGGCTGACATTTTGTGGAGGTTACATAATTCATATTTGACTCAATACTTAGCCTTTTTACATGATTTAAAAGCCCATGATTTCAATGTACAATAATTATATAGAATCAGAGTAAATCCCAGAAGTCCTCAATCGGGACTTTGACCTAAAACATGGTGACCCAAGCATGAAACCCATGCTTTAATAGGTCACAATAATAATAATAATTATTTTCTTTATTCCTTTGACAAGTACATTACATGATGACTCAAGTAGATTATTGAAGACCGAACATAGTTACATTTTCCAACAATAATCATAATATTAAGCATGAAAAAATAGTCATCAAAGAAACACAAATTCTCATAACTCACAATAGGAAAATATCTCTTATTAACATATGAAAAACCCAACCAAGTCTGGGATTTCCACGTACCACCTGACCATAGAACCAAATATTTATTTCATCCAATCACCCCCATGTCATATTCCAATCATGAATGTGTGATCTCATGGGATAAACCAATACATAAACATCCAAGGGAATCCATAGGTTAAACCACCTCGACCCTCAAACTATCGTGGTCTCACCAAAACCATTCAAGAGATCACACAACCAAAACAAACTTGGATGCTTTAGAATTTCTTCACCATACCTTGAGGAATTCTTCTCCTCTCCACCCACATATCGAGGTACTCCTGGAGAAAAATATCTCCACCCCCAACCCCTAGGAATTTTCTTGAGACCACCTCACCTAGTTCCAAAACCTTCTAACAATCTAAAGCTCAACCAATAAATAAATCCCATCTCATCATGGTTATCCAGGAAACGAAAAGGGAAGATTGAAACCACTATAAAACCCAAAAAAACCCATGCCAATGTCAACAAATGAACCAAATAAACAAATTCATGTACCATGCATTCACACCTTAGCTAGGAAATCACACATGCAACTTGTTACCTACAAAATCTTCCTGTTGAAGTTGTTTATCCAACCTTCTCCTTGCTTTCCTTGTTTTTCCTTAGCTTTCCTTTTTCCTTCACTTTCTTACTTTCTTTCTTTCTCCTCTTGATGTTCTCTCTCTCTCTTTCTCTCTCGCTTGAACCAAGCTAAAATTGAAAAAAGTTATGAACTAGTTCTCTAAAGCCTTTTTATTATTGATGTCTCTATTTTCTTCATTTCATTAATTTTCCTTCTATTTTCCCTCTCATGCAAATTATTCTCTCTTCACCTTCCTTGTCTCCTATTTTCCGTTATTTATCATAAATAAATTCCAATTAATGCCCCTTTGCCTTTGGAAATTTCCTTAGCCATTAATAAATTAAAAGTGATGCCCACTATAATGGTTTTCCGAACATTTAGCTTGCAATACGTTTCTTGTGACCTTGGTCTTATTTTTCCTTTATTAACCTTTATTGCACGAACTTTTTACCTGGGGTTGTTACATTCATTCTCTTTCGATGATCTTCCAAAGATTGTGAAGGAATGATGAATTCAGGGTTTTGTGAGGCTTTAGGGATAGCTTTTTCCTTCAAAGTGGTTTGTCATTTCTCTCCTAAAACTGGTAGGTTAGAAGGATAAATAGTATAGCTTGAATAATATCCTTGATATGTTCCTAAATACACATTTCCTACAACCAAATTATAGAACTGTGGGCGTCCAACCACC
>APFE031427675.1:0-13246 GCA_000404065.3 Pinus taeda
GTTTATGAATCTTATTGTTTATGAATGCAATTGTATGGTCAATGTGTTTCTGATTTTGCATTGTTTATGATGTTTTAGATGGATATGCTTTGATGGTTTTCTGTTACTTTGACTCTACAGGTACTCTTTGAAGCGGGACAAGTAGGAGAGGAGTGGCAAATTCTATCAAGGAAAGGAAAAATCAAGCTAGGATCAAAGTGGAAGATCCAGGTTGGTCCTCTTTTCTTCCCTCTAATCTATCACATTTAAAGCAACTCTCAAAAGACTTTCATTGTTTGTTTCTAAGATAGCTACCCATCTTAGTGGGACTAGCAGTTCGAATCGACACTAGTTTTCCCTAAAATAGTAAGGATAGTGTGATCTTAAGATGTACAATATTGGTGTTGTGGACATGTGGCATATGCAATATTGTGTACATATGATGTTGTGTGCATGTTGCATATATAGTGTTGTGTTCATGTTGCATATGTGGTATTGTGTATGTATAGCATTGTGTGCATGCTGCATATATGGTATTGTGTACATATGGTGTTGTGCACATGTTCTATAATGGTGTTATGTACCTATGGTGTTATGTATGTGTTGTATATGTGGTGCTATGTACATGTTGTGAATGCGGTGATATGTACATTTGCTGCAGTGTACATGTTGTATATGTGGTTCTATGTACATATGGTGCAGTGTAAAGGTTGTACATACGATGTTGTGTACATATGGTAAGGTGTGCATGATTGTACATGTGGTGTTGTGTGCATGTGGTGCTATGTACAAGTGGTACATGTAGTGTTGTGTGCATGCGGTGTTGTGTACATGTTGTGCATATGGTGCTATGTACACGTCGTATAGCTGGTGTTGTGTACATGTGGTGATGTGTACACGTGGTGTTGTGTACATGTTGTGCAGGTAGTGTAGTGTACATGTGGTGTTGTGCACATGTTGTGCAGGTGGTGCCATGTACATGTTGTGCTATGTACACATTATTTAGGTGGCACTGTGTATAGGTGGTACTGTGTACATGTTGTACATGTGGTATTGTGTACATTTTGTACATGTTGTATTATGTATATTTGGTATGGTGTTACAGGTATTGTGAAATTGTTATATCGTGACATGTGTATTTGTGGTATGGTACGGTGTGTGTGTATATGTGTTGTGTTTTACATCGGGTTTAGGTGTATGTGTTGTGTTTTACACTGGGTTTAGGTGTATGTGTCATGTTGTACACCGAGTGTAGGTGTATGTGTTGTGTTGTACACTGGGTGTAGATATATGTGTCGTGTTGTACATCGAGTATAGGTGCATGTGTTTTGTTGTATACTAGGTGTAGGTGTATGTCTTTTGATACACTGTGTATGTGTATGTGTTGTAAAATGTTATGGGACATATAGGTATGGGATTGTCTGGACGCCCTTGTTGTTGTTATTGAGGGTTGAGGTGGTTTAGTCTCTGGATGCCCTTGTTGTTGATATTCGGGGTTTAGGCGGTTTAGTCTTAGGATACCTTTGTTGCTGATATTGAGGGAGGAGGCAGTTCAGTCTTTGGATTCCCTTGTTTCTTAAAGAGAAGGCACTGGGTGCTTTCCGAGTTTGGCAATTTATTTAGTGTGTGCATGGAAAGGATAAAGAACAAGGCATAAATGAGAATCATTGAAAGATAAGTATCAATATTTTACTTCAGTTTTTAATTACACATGTGATCTATGATTATGGTTTATGATGGTTACATGTGATATATGATTTTAATTATGATGGTTGTGTTTTGAGCTAATCGGATGTGATATGTTTATACATAGTGATTTGGTCAAAATCTTTTTTGACTTGTTGGATAAGAAATAAATAGGATTGCAAGTGTACCTTATTGATGGGACACAAATGAGGTACGGTTTGAATTAGTTTCAATTCCTTTTAGTCTAATGGAAATTATGTGCTTGGTATAGGAAAGAATGGAAATGCCCAGGTTGGGTGGTTGAAACTGACTGCAAGGATTAGCAGCAGTGGAAAAAAGAATTGGAACATGAAGCAGTATGTTGGTGAAGAATCCAAGAGTAGGGCCATTGTGGGACACTGGTGCCTAATAATGTTCATTGATTTCCATGAGCATGCTATGACTAGTATAATGGTTTGAGGTAGGTATATGCCTTGGTTTTTTTACCTTATGATGTGAGGAAACCTTGCTAAGTGATGGATCGCCCAAGATAGGGGATGCTGAGGAACTTGGAAGGTTAGTGACTGCACATAAGGGGGTGGACAGATTTCCCAAGGGAATTTATAGAAGAGAAGGGGCAGGAGATGGATTTGTTTTAGTCATTAGCATTTCCATATGGAATCATATGCACATTGGGAGTGTGCCCTAGAACAATGAGTCGGTAACCGTTCACTGAGAAGACAGGTGGCACAAGATTGTAGTGTTGGACATTGGATCCAGGTTTGAATTTGGCAATGGATTTTGGACTTCTTGGGAAGGAGGTGAATCTTGGTATTACCTCGAGGGTGGAGGTGTGGATCTCTAGAATCCCTTGTTGTGGATGCAAGAATCCTATCCTTTTATTGTTGGTTGAGAAAATGTTCATATGTGTATATCTGTATATCATTGTAAATAATGTATCGAGATGGATTTATAAAGATCCATAGACAGTATAGTTATTTTCAGGTTGAAGCAAATGTGCATAGTATATGTGGTTTTTATTGTATATACCACAATGAGCTATGTTATAAAGCTCCAATAAGCATTATGGTTGTCATGTTGTCATGATTTTCATGATGGTTATGTTGTTGAGAAGAATGTTATTGTAAATATTGTAATGAGTAGGGTTATAAATCTCCAAAGGCAATATGTTTTTGTTTTTCAGTGGTTTTATTTGGTATAGGTGTGGTTTAACATCGAGGATGGTGTTCCCTTAAGGGGGAGGGTTCTGTAACAACCTTGGGTTAAGAGTTCATGTAATAAAAGTTAATAAAGGTAAAATAATACCAAGGGAAAGGGACACTTATTCCAAGCTTAATGTTGGGCAAGAAATCCTAGTGGGAATCACTTGTTGTGTTTTATGGCTAAGGGGAAATTGGAAAAGGTAAGGCTTTGAAAAGGAAAAAAGGTATTTTTGGCATTTTATTTATGAGAATAAAGGAAATTACGAGAAAAGGACGGTGAAAGGTCACAGGTTTCATGTGAGGAAAAAAATGAAGGAAAATAGAGGAAAAATGAAGAAAAAGAGGCATCAAGGATAAAAAGGATGTTGAGGATCAGTTCATGACCTATTTTCAATTCATTTTCAGAATTAGTCTCAGAGAGGAGAAGAGCACCAAGAGGAGAAGAATATCAAGCAAGAAAAGGAAGGAAAGAAAGCAAATAAAGGACAAGGAAAGGAAAGAAAAGAAAATATCAAGCAAGGAAAGGTTGGCTCAAGCAGCTTCAACATGAATACTTGTTGGTAACATATTGCATTTATGATTTCCTAGCTGGTTTTTACATGCATGGTATGTGCATGTTGGTATTTTTTTATCTTGCTATCGGTGACATGGTTTTGCCAGGTTTTGATAGTGGTTTTCAGCCTTGCATTTCCATTTCTGGATAGCCATGGTGTGATGGAATTATTCTCGGTTTTGAGCTTTGGAATTGTCAGATGATGTTTTCAGAATCCGAGGTGGAGGTGGTCTCAAGAAAATTCCCAAAGGCCTAGGAATCTCTTAACCGATAATGGCGGATATAACACGGTAAATCCTGAGGGTGGAGACGGGAAAATTCCTCAAGGATGGTGAAGGAATTCATAGGCATTCCAAGATCGGTTTGGTTTTGTGATCTCGAGACCGGTTTAGGTGAGATCATGGTATGGTGAGGGTGGAGGTGGTTTAACCTATGGATTCCCTTGGTTGTTTCTAGAATGGTTTATCCATGCGATCCCACATTCACTCTTGGAATATGGCATGGGGGTGACTGACTTAAAGAAATATCTGGTTCAGCCATGTCCCGAACCTTGTTGGCTCTTGCCTATATTTAATGAAAGCTAAGTTCTCATGCTTTGATTGGTAAATGCACTTGTTATTATGTGGCTTTAAAGGTTGTTCTCTTATTTTTATTGATATGGTTATATGCTAGTTATAAGCATGGTTATGTGATAGTTCTCAGTCATGGATATTTTCATTTTTTTACTTGTAACTAAATAAATAATGAATGCAAGACATAATTGATGATATGGAAACTAATGTGAGAATGTAGAGACCCTTCTTGTTAAACCTCAGTTAAGTTTTTAGTCCTTTATGTTTAGACTTGCATTCATGACCTGTAGGTTGCATATCTACCAAGTGTTTGACAAAATGTCAGTTGCAGTTAGGGATGGTCAGGTCAAGTCTTGGTTTCAGTTTTGGTATGTAAGTATTGTCTTCATGTCTTTAATGAGTTTTGGAAGTTTCATGGATTTATGGGAAGATACTTAGCCTGAACCTTGGAAATTATCCTCAATTCTCGCAGTCGTTGTCACAACAATGGTGGAAAAAGGCCACATTCGCACTGATGTAGGCCTATGGGAGCAAATGGCAACACATAGTCGCATGTAGGCCTTGGCAAGGGAGTGAATAGGGGTGAAACTCATGGAAAAAGTGAGTTGTATCAGGAGTTGCACACTTGGAGGGGTTGGGTTACTCCTAGAGGTCATATGGAACTTGAGGGAAGTCATTAAGGTCTTCAGTGGTCAACTCCATTTCCTTAGGGTCACATAGGAGGTTGAGTCATATCATAGTGACCCTCAGCTCATGTTTACCCCAAGAAAGCCAATGAAAGTGGGTAAATGTGGGAGGAGACGGTTACAATTGAGTCTCGATATTGCATGTTGATAGAAAATTATATTAGTAATACCAGCTATTCAATGTGTTTATACCCATATTTGAAATATTGACAATCGAGCCCACCAACATTTTGGGAGTTTGATGTTGTATCGTTTATATCGGTGTATTGGGTCACATAATATAAGAACATATATATACCAAATTATCCTAAGGATAGTTCCATATCATCATATCGGTAGGTTGGGTCGCTAATATATCGACTTATTGACCATATAAAATATCATAACCTTGAGAGAATTTAACCATGCAATTTATGGAATTCACCGATATTGTGAGACCCAATATGCCACGTGGGCCTAGAAACCTGGATCAACACAAACCAATATGTTTCCAAGAGTTTCCATGGGGTAGCCATGTGGTTTTATGGATGATGATGTGGCCTTAAAATGGGAACAAAATTGAAGGGACATAACTTTATGCATGTAGCTCAAATTGATATAAATTTTATATTATTAGAAAGCTCTTGACAAGTAGATGATGATGGTGGTATCAAAACTGTGATTTGAGGTGATGAAAGAAAAATGATATTTTTTATAATTGCATCTTCACAATTTACCTTGAAATTTAGGTCTAATTACAATCCACAAACCGCAATACGACATTAGGAAGTTGGGTGTGTTACAAAGTGGTATCAAAGATAAAGTTTAGCACTCAGACTGGATGGCAGGGTTCTTTTCCAAGAAAATTGCACTTTGGCTGTCACAGTCTATTGTTATAGCTTGTTGTACTAACCCCATACTTGAACACAATCTCTACAACCAAACCGCTTCCTTGCTTGCATGAGTGGATGCCATATATTCTACCTCTGTAGTTCAAAGTACCACTACAGATTGTCTCTTACTCATCCAAGAGACTGCACCTCCAAATAGGTTAAAAACATACCCACTTGTAGATATTCTCTGATCTAGATCTCCAGCCTAGTCTACATCAACAAAGCCATGGATGTCCAAAACTTTGTCCAGTCCTAATCTTCCTTGGTAGCACAAACCATAATCACTAGTGCCACGCAAATACCTGAAAACCCGCTTCACTATTGTCCAATGCTCCTTCCCTAGTTTTGACATAAACATGCTCAATACTCCCACTGCATGTGCAATGTCTAGTCTAGTATATACCATTTCATACATCAGGCTAGAAACTACACTTGCATATGGAACACAGGACATGTCCTCTTCCTCTTCTTGTGTCTTGGTACGTTGTTCAACAGATAACTTTACACCTACATGAATAGGAACCTTCACCGGTTTACTGTTCTACATATTAAACCTTCGCAGTATTGTCGCGACACATTCCTTTGGTTTAACCAGAGCTTCCTCTTTGCCTGACCTCATTTAATTTCCATGCCCAAAATTAGTTTGCAACACCAAGATAGTTCATGTTGAATTTGGAGGACAATTGGGTCTTCAAATCCTGGATAATTTCTTTGCCATTTCCAACTAGCAACATATCATCCACATACATGAAATAAAACAGTCACCAATTAATTTAAAATACACATAGTGATCTACTTTTTTTCTTGTGAAGCTAAGTCCTTGTATAAATGTATCAAATTTTTGATACCACATCCTTGGTGACTGTTTAACCCATACAAAGACTTTTTTAACTTGCATACCAGTTCTTTCTTACCCTTCATCGCAAAGCCTTCAGATTGCTTCATGTAGATCTCTTCTTTTAGATCCCTGTGAAGGAATTTTGTCTTCACATCCATCTGTTCTACCTCAAAATCAAAAGCAATAGCAACAGATAAAAGTAATATAATGGAAGCTACTTAGGCAACAAGAGAAAAAATATCACCAAAATCAATCCCAACACCTGGGAATAACCATTTTCTACCAACCGAGCTTTGTATTTCTCCACCTTTCCTTATGGATTCATCTTCTTCTTGAACACCCATTTTCTACCAATGGGCTTCCTTCCAACCAACAACTCCACTAGATCCCAAACCTCATTTTTGTGCAAAGATGCCATTTCATCAACCATGGCCTCTTTCCAGAGTTTTCCATCCTCTGAATCTATTGCTTCCCACATAATTCTGGGATCATCATCAATAATAGATAAAGCATTTTCTAATAGAAAGCAAATGGAATATACCTTTCTGGCTTCCTTCTTTCTCGAACTGATCTTCTCACAGCTGGAGTTCACGGCTCTTCATCTTTTGATTCCTCTTCTGCTGTAGAGTTTCATTCTTCCTCCTTTAGCTCAAACTCTATCTTCTCAAGTTCCTTTCGTAGGACTTCATGTTTAATAAAATATTTCACCTCTCTAAACATCACATCTCAGCTGTACACAACCTTCCTTGTTACTGGGTTACAAAGCTTATAACCTTTTAAACCATCCTTATACCCAATAAAGATGCACTTTTAAGATTTACTATTTAACTTGGTTCTTTTCTCCTTTGGAACATGTACATAAGCATCACATCCAAATACCCTCAGATGTGAAAGAGAAGGTTTCTTACCAGTCCATACCTCTTGTGGAGTCTTATCTTCCAATGTTGATGAAGGTGATCTGTTGACAAGGTAACATGCATTCTCCATCGCCTCTGCGCAGAATTCTTGTCCTAACCCGTCACCACTGAGCATGATTCTTTCCCTTTCCATCAATGTCTTATTCATTCTGTTAAGAAATTTACTGCATAACATAAATAATTACTGAGAGGAATAAATATAAAAATAACCAGCAACAACCATAAACACATAAACACAAATGTTTATCCAGGAAAACCCCAAATCCGAGGAAAAACCCATCCTAATAAGATCTCATTAGCATTAGCTAAAACCCTGGCCAATCTGACCAAGTGAGCCTTCACCGCTCGCCTCCAGGTCTTGCATTACAATGAAGTCCTTCCAGCCTTTTATAAGCTCCATTACATACAATACCACAAGCATAATATTATGGGTGCACAATACCATGTGCCCAAAAACCATCACTATTTAACCTGGTCAACTTTGACTCTATCTTGAGTCAAGTTTACCTAACAATTCCCCCTTAAACTTGACTTGGGGTTCCTTGACTAACTCCAACCAAACCTGCTAAGTGAGACAATCCCGCTCACTCTAGCTCTTACCCCACTCAGATTTTTTACCCGGGGTATTGTTAACCCGACATCCCCCTATCACCTAGGTCTAACCCAGACTTTACTGGTGATCACTGAGGGGTACACATGCCTTACCAGGTCTTATAGTAGTATGCCCATTTACATGCAATAATTTTGACTTCATTAATTTATTTTTTTTGTTTATTCCTGCTGCGATACTGATCCATGCTCTCTCAATTTGATTTGCTCAAAAACTTATATCAAACCACTCCAACTGCACTGCGATCCCTGGTAGTTACAACACTATCTTCCGCACATTCTCCTTGAGGTTCTTCCACGTAGAATTGTTCCACCATTATTTTCCAAACCCAAATCTGTAAAAACGCTGCATTGATCTCATCAGGCACTATAAACCTCTGGCATCAAAGAATCCCTTTGAAGCCAATATCTGGCTCTGATACCAGATGTTGAGAAATTTACTGCATAACATAAATAATTACTGAGATGAATAAATATAAATATAACCAGCAACAACCATAAACAAATAAACACAAATGTTTATCCGGGAAAAACCCAGCCTAATAAGATCTCATTAGCATTGGCCAAAACCCTAGCCAATCCGACCAAGTGAGCCTTCACCGCTCACCTCCAGGTCTTACATTACAATGAAGTCGTTCCAGCCTTTTATAAGCTCCATTACATATAATACCACATGCAAAATACTATGGGTGCACAATACCATGTGCACCAAAACCATCACTGTTTAACCTAGTCAACTTTTATCCTGAGTCAAGTTTACCTAACACATTCTTTCTGGAACTCCATTTTGCTCATGTGTGTATGGAGTAGTCTTCTGCTGTGCTATACCACACTTTTATAGAACTCTTCAAATTACTTCTTGCAAAACTCTCCACCGTTATTAGTCCTCAACACCTTTATCTTCTTCTCTGTCTAGTTTTCCACTAGAGCCTTAAATTCTTTAAGCCTGTCAAAGACTTCATATTTCTTCTTGAGGAAATATATCCATCTATTCCTTCACAAGTCATCTATAAATGATACATAGTACACAGATTTACCCAATGATGCAACCAACATAGGTCCAAACACATCACCGTGCACAAGCTCTAATATCTGTTTTGCCCTCTTACCACCAAAGGGGAAATCACTTGATTTTGCTTCCCATATACACAATTTTCACAGAAATCAAAATCTAGAGAGAAATTAGACATACCTTCTACTATACCATTACGAAAAATTATTCGAGGGCCATTCTCTCCAATATGTCCGAGCCTTTGATGCCATTGCATGGTCTTTTCTCCGGAAACCACTAGGTTTTCTCCTCCACCTTCAGGAACCACAAAACTATTGCACCCATCAATAAAAATGCTACCTTGAAGCTTGTATAGAGTTCCAATCCAGACTCCCCGCATCAATACCAGTGCTCCCCGAACCATCTTGCAGGTATCTTTCTCGAACATTGTTCTTGCATCATCTAACTTGCTTATAGAAATTAGATTTCTGGCCAATGCAGAAATATGAAGAACACCTAGAAGTGTTCTAATCCTTCCACCTTGCAAATTCAACTTAACTTTTCCAAGACCAATGATTATAGCCTTCCTATTATCCTCTAAGAAGACATCACCACCATCATATTTCTCATACTCGGAGAACCACTATCTATGGGGAGTGAAGTGAAAGGATGCACCCGAGTTAATCAACCATGCCTCATGATATACATGTGTGCTTAAAGAAGAAGCCAAGTACACCTCCCCACTTTCATCTGAGGTGGTTTTCACCTCTGTAGAAGGAGCGTCATCAGATCCCTTTCCTTTCTCAGGAGCTTTAGATTTACAGTCCCATTTTTAGTGCCATTCCTTTCCACATTTCCAACACACCTTTACAGGTTTTCCTGGAGATTTAGATCTCCCTCTAGATTTAGATCTCCCACTCAAAGATTTTTATTTATTTATTTTATTTTATTTTATTTTATTTTATTTTGTTATTTATTTATTGATTTTATTTATTTATTTATTTTTTTTGGTGGCCATCCTTGTACAAACAAGGCATCACCATTTTGGCCCTCCATATTTTTCTATCTCATCTCCTCCAACACCAAGGATGAGACTATTTCATCAAACTACAAGGAAGTTGCATTGATTCCTATTGTAACAACTAGACTATCCCACGAATTTCGTAGAGAACACAACAAAATGATGCAGTTATATTCATCTGAAATTTTAATATCAACAGATAATAATTGGATTACCACAATATTAAATGTGTTCAGATGCTCTGTCATCGAGTCTCCATCTTTCATCCTCAGGTTATATACATTTTTTCGTAGGAATAGTTTATTCACCAGAGACTTAGATTGGTACAAAGTCCCTAACTTTTCCCACAAAGCCTTTGCCGAAGCTTCCCCCAATACATTTAACAATATTGAATCTAAGACACACAATCGTATTGTGCTCTTTGCCTTCTGATCCAACTTCACCCAGTATTCACCTGACATTGTTGTTGGGTTGGTACCCGGATCTACAACGATCGACTAATCTTTATCCACCAACACATTCTCCATATTGAGTTTCCACAACTCAAAACTTTGACCATTAAAATTCTCGATCTCTATCTTTCCACTACTCGCCATCTTCTTTCACACAAGAATCGATCCTGCAGATATACCACTAAACAGGGTCTACCACAGGCCTGAGTAAATCCCCTCAGCAGCAAAGGCATCCCCTTGAAGCTAAAACAACTCTGATACCAAATGTAGGCTTTTACCCTGTACAAAAATTAGCTGCATACGAATTCTAAAAATAGAAAATAAACAATGGCAAGAACATAAAACATAAAATGCATATACACATAGATTTTTCCCTGGATCCCAAAACCGGGACTACCAGATTGATTTTTCATGATGTTCCTTTCAATGTTACAATACATATATATACATGTCAAAGCATCCATAAACCCCAATCCATTAACCCTGGATTAGAACATAATCGTAGTTCCCTTGACCAGATCTACAAAATACCACAGACCAAAAACCATTATGCCCAAAACCATGTGCGAAATCCATGCACAAAACCATAGGTAGGTCTACCCACCTAATATAACACAACCCAACACCTCTAAGGGAAAGCTGAGCCTTCTTCACGACTTCATGGTAGTCTCCTTTTCCATGCAATCCCTTGCATCATACTACCATAAACACATAATTGTCAGTGTATAAATAAATATAACAATATACAAGTTAGTTGACCTTGTTATGCCAAGAATGTTTCCTTGTAGCTAAACACATTTGTGCCATGTCTCAAGGGAATCTAATTCCCTTGACATATCTAGCTTTAACTAGACACCAATGGTTATACCTGTCAAATACATGTCCATGAATATAACACATATCCACATAATTTTAGACGAATTAGGGTTAAGAAGACTTATTGTATGCAAACCACTCATTCATCTAGAATTGCAATTTCCAAACATAGCCAAAGGAATTATCACACAATTCCTTTCTTTTACCTTTACCTTGTTGCAACTGAGTCTTACTATGTACTGTCACATCACCCAATGAATAGTTATATAAGCAAATCAACTATTACCTTGTCATATTGATACCAAGAATTTTACCCTACAACTGCTCACACATGTCAACCACATGTTCCAAGTATCAAGAGAACCATATCTATCAATTTGAAATCAACCTTTACCAATACTAACAATCATGTCATAATCCATAGTCAACTCATAGTCATTAGACATAATGTTACAATTGTCATCTATTACACTCAAGTACATGTCATCTATCTCAACACATGTGTGAGTAAAACCATCTTAAAACAATATCATTTCTTGATGCAACCATATAGACACATACTCATATCATGCGATTAATCAAACATTCAAAAACATATAGACGACATAATAGACAACAACACTCAAACACCAAATAGACGACATAATCAAACATTCAAGCACAAAGTAGATGACATAAGCAAGCTCATACCTTAATGTATCTTAGGTGAGGCTATCTTGTATGCAAAATCAATCTAGTTAGCACAGTATAACTTCACACCACATCAACTCAAACACAAATAAGATCATGATATCCATAATAGCCATTAACTAACATGTTCAAATCATAAAATCATAAACAATTATCATTCATACATAACAATCAAATATGCATAGTCAGTCTAGATTTAAAATATCACATAATATCACAACATATTTATTATTAACTCATACCTTAATGTCATAGCCCTAAGCATCAAGTTACTAGCATATAACAATAACAAAATATAACCTAATAATCAAGCTAATTATCATATAACAACAACAAGTTAACCTATAACATACTCATCAACAACATATAACATAATCATCAAGTTATCTAACATAAAACAACAATAGCAATGAATACAACCACAGGTTACTATCTGTTACACAGTAAAATGTCACTGCCATCATGTCAGTCTCCCTACTGTACTATAAACCACATTCACCCGTATTCATGCTCCTCAAACATGGCTAAAAAACCCTCTTTGCCTAAGTTAAATGAATCATCGCGTCTGTTTATAAAATAACCGCGCTGACAGGCGGAGGCCAATGTTGTTGTTGTGCTGCCAGCGCGGAAGAACACGTCTTTTCCGCGCTGGTCTCATTTCTACGAACAACGCTCCCTCCGTTTGTCCTTTTCGCGCTGACCGGACTTCTTCTACGTCGGTTTGCGATGTCAGCGCGGCAGTTCACGGGTTTTCCGTGCTGATCCTGTTTGGGCGAATTTGTTCCAACAACCAGCCTTCCAGATCCCTCCAGACTTGGTTGTTAGCATTGTTGAGGTCGCCATCCTTCCTCTGGCATGTCTGTTCGACTGACCATCCACTTATCTTGGGGGAAAGCTCATCCTTTACCTATTCATGGAGACTCCTTCTCCTTTATAAGCCTCCTCCATAGCCCATGAGCAGCTAGTTTGGAACATATAGACTTTGATTGAGGAATTCTTAGTGCATTTTAGTGCTGCTCTTTGTAGGCATTTGGTGTGTTGTGTGAGGATTGCTTTGAGCTTGAGGAAGGTCATGAGCTTGTTGCCTTGTATGTGAGAGAGAGACCTTTTTGACTTGGGAGATTTGCTTCAAAGGTGAATGCTTGGAAGACATGCTGGCTGGACCCTCTAGAGAAGGACTCAGCGTCAGGACTTCGGTTGTACCTTACTCTATTTTCTGTTAATAAAGATAGATGACTACTCTTATCGTTCCATTTCCATTTGTCCAATGAATGATTGATGTAAATTGTATCCTTCCTGACTGATACATAGTTGTTGTTAGTAGATTTTACGCTCTTGTTTGCTCTCTTTTGCTTGTGCAGG
>APFE031427677.1:0-11060 GCA_000404065.3 Pinus taeda
GGTTCAGAGGGTTTCTACCGTGCGCTAGCTACATCTTGTGTACGCCGGAAACGTACTTCGGTTCGGTTACTACATCTTCCTTCATCCGATTCCTTCCACATTATTGGCCTATGGGTTACACTCGCGCTAGATTGATGAAGGATGCCTTAATGCCTTCCTTCGAGCGGATCTTTCCCTATCGACTCCGACTCATTGCTCTGGGGCAAAGATCTAGAGTCCATTTGGCAGTACCTTGGGGTTTGCAGTCATTCGTGGCAGATCCTTCGCTATCGACAGTGGGAAACCATCATTGTCTCTTGATCAATAGATTCTTACAGGTGTTCGACTCCAGCTCATCTATTCACACTTGTTGGATTGTACTGGGTACCTTGATGCTCATTATCATTATCGGTGAGTAGTCTTGCGTTTGTTAACGGTATACATCAATGACCGGTATTCAAACGATTTCTCACATGGTCGACTTCAGATCATTTATTTCCATGATGTAGAAATGTACCACGGCGGTCGGTGAAGACCTCAAGTTGTATTAGCATTCATTGGTTCACTTGGCAGTTGCTCCTGTTGCTGCTAGTTGATACCACTCCACCTTATATGTTGCAGTCAGTCATGGCGACATTCTATATGCTGGCACCTGAGTTTGCAGTGTAGTACCATCCTTTTCCATCATGTTCAGTCAGTACCTTTAGGGATCAGTCTTTGATATCAGTGATCTGTTGTATTTTTCAGCATCATTGACAGTCTTATATGTGATATTCAGACATGTACTTGTTCGATCATGATCAGATGATCCATTATGTATTTTCTAGTCATTTATACTTCTATACTTAGTGGATCCGCTTGTACTTGATATGCGGACATGCTTTGCTTTCTCTGAGCATGGGTATGCCCACCTCAGACATTGTTTCTTTCTGATATCCTTTTGTGGCTTGGCAGGCTGAATTCTGGTGAAGTCCTCCTCGGTTTTTGACAGATTTCCTTTCCATGTACTTACTTAATACATTTATGCCATCATGTACCCCTTCTGACCTCATGTATTAGGGGGCATCTGTTATAGCTCCAAATCTCACTCTTATGGTTTGTGATGCTGCACTCATGGCCTAGGGCAACCTCTCCTTCCAGACCTGGTCCAAAATTTAAAAAATAGTGTTTTATCCCTTATACGCGACATTTCCCTGAGTTAAACGCGTGTATACGTGGGTAGGCATATACCCAACCTGTGTATATGTATTAAAACACTTAAAAAAATATAAACTCCTTAATTTTGGGCGGAGATTGCGGGTTTTACCTGCTGATCACCTGTTAGTGCCCGTGGCCCAACTGTTCCCAACCAACTCCCAACTAAAAAACTACTTTGGGAGAGGTATAAAAAGACCTCAAAAGGAAGGCCTAGGAGAGAAGAAAGAAGAGAGAGAAAGGTTATCATACTGAGATTTTTCCCTTGACCAGGTCTGAAGACCCTTGTGCCTTCTGCACTTCACCCATTTGTACAGGAAACCCTTGTTTTTTTGTGTGTTGATGTTCATCCACTACTTATGACATCATGGAGTAAGTCATGGAAGGAGTTTGCTAAAGGATTGAGGCTGGACGGATCCGGAAGGAAGCTTTGCTTGGAGCCTGCGAAAGGTGACTCAGGTGAAATTATTCCTTTTATGAATTTTATTTGTCTATAATAAAAGAAACACGTCTTGGTTCTTGATATAAATATTCTTTATGTTTATGATATTCATGTTAGAACTCATATGTGAATGGTTGTTTAAAGTTCATAACTAACTACCTTCCTTTATAACATGAAGGTGATTCCTTTATAATTTTTTGTCCATATACTGATGTGTTCTTTGGAATTGGTTGTTTTGCAGGACAAAAGAGCAAAAGGAGCTTGAAGAAGGGTTTGGACCTTAAATGACCTTCTCAAACGTAAGACCTAAGGTATGCCCCTCTTACTATAGAATTTTCTTATAATAGCATAATGGCTGTGTGAATGTGTGTTTCTCTTTATAGACAACTTTCAGTCTGCTAAGGTTTCAACCCAAAAGCCCGAGGGGAACATTTCCCTCAATACCTCTCCATACCTTCCTCACCCTCTGCAAAAGCCAACTCCCCCTTCCTTTACCACCAAACCTCTACACAATCATAACCAAATAAATCACAAGCATAATAATTCCACATAAAAACACTCAAAAGTACAAAATATGATTTCTTCTCATTTCTTTTCAGAAGTAGCTTCAATAAATGCAATTTACCTTTTCAATAGTCAATGGCACTCATTTCATTACTTTCCATCTCTTTTCTTGCAAAAGTAGGGTTAGTGGGTAAACTAGGGTTTGTTAGGGTTTGCATTTCATTTCAAGTTTTCACTCTTTCTGCAAGTAGAATAGCCCCTGTAGAGTCATTTTCCTTCCATCACAGTTAAAACTTCTTCTGAGAACTCATAGAAGTTGGCTTAAACTTCTAGCGAACTTGCGCCAGCTGATCAATTGACAACTTGCAGTAAGAGCTAGTACTTGTGCATACAACACCATCGATTCCAAGTTTGTTACGAACTATCGGGTTGATAAAAGTAAAGAAGGAAGCCCCAGGAGTTGCGGCATGATTGCTACAATACTGGAGCCCACCATTCTTTTTGACGCCATTGCCGGTTAAGTGTCAGAGTATTTTGTGATTACTGCTTTTCTTCTATTTTCTACTGCAACATTCTACCAAGTTGTTTATTTCAGCGAAGGTAGAGTAGTTGTTTCATTTCAATTCTATAATTTCCATTTCAACAAAATAGATTAGTCATTTTCTTCTTTCATTTCAATTCTGCAAAAGTAGATTAGACATTTCCTGCTGTCATTTCAATTCTGCAATTTCATTTAAGCAAGCATAGATTAGGCATTTCCAACTTTCATTTTAATTCTGCAAGTTCATTTCAGGAAGCGTAGATTAGGCATTCCATGCTTTCATTTCAATTCTGAAATTTCATTTCAGATTAGTTGCAATTTGTTTGTTTTATCAATTTCAGTTTTGCAGGTACAAATAGAAAAAACAAAAACCACCCAAAAATATTTCTTTTCATGCCTTGTAGGAGTAGAGATAATTCAGAAAAATGTGTGCCCAAGACCTCCACTGCGTCACACAGCCAACCTTCTCTCTTCTTTAGTGGCTGCGATCAAGAAACACCCTTAGGTAACAGCCAGACATATTTGAAGAGCCTATAGGGGAAGAAGAAGAAGAAAATATTCCTCTGGAGCCAATGCCTGAGAATAGAAATGTTGGGAGCAGTACCTTTTCTTCCAACTCATCCATTAGAGGTGAATTTGAAAATTTGCCGGAATATTTCAAGAGCGAGATGAGGCAGACTCTCGCCATGCAAATGGATACCTTGCATATCAAAAGAAAACAAGAGGAAGTAGAGAGGGCTTTGGCCATCTTTTGTCCTAGGTGAACCAGAAGGCATCCTAGGAACAAATGTCCATTGAACTCTATAGAAGTTTGTTCAATCTGTGAAGAAGATCATTCTACAGACAAGTGCCCTTCCTTACCCAGACTTAAAGTTGTATACCAAGGGGCCACAAAAGTCACTGAATAGACCTATTACATAGAACAAAGGAGGCCTCATGGACCTAGACCATATCAACAGGGGGTGCAAGGGACATCTCAGGCATACTAAAACCCCAACCAAGTCACTTCTATACCTTCTTGTCCCCCCCTGCTCATCCTTCTTGGTCCACACCTCGTCCTTAGTCCTTCACATCTCAATATCATGCTCAACCAACTGCTCATTCGTTTCAATATTATGCTCAGCCATAGCCTTAGTGGAATTCACCTCATCAGGGGTGGAGGCCCCAGTAGAAATCTCCTCCCACTCTTTTGCCTCCACCACCTACGCAACTACAACCATTGCCTCCTGCTCCACCAAGGCAGCCACAAATGCCGGTTCAATCGAACCCGAACCCAAATAACAGACAGGCCCAACAAGTATATAGTGGGGAACCACCATTTCAAAACTCACACATTGGAGTAGCTCAACCCAATTACAAAGCTAAGTTACAACACTTCCAAATAGCTCCTCTTGAGCTCAATGATCTTCACCATAGCTCAGGAAGAGTATTGCAAAAAAGAGATTACATTGATATCATTGAAGGACCACATCCAGCAGAAGAAGATTCAAAAGAGAAGATCAAAGAACCATGGGCTGCACTTGATGAAGAGAAGACATCATAATCAGAAATCGAGAGAGCTCCCTCATGGTTACCATCAAATCCTCCATGTAGTCAAGAGAAAAATCATCAAAAAGAGGAACATGTGGAGGTCATGATAGAAGAAGACATGAAGAATGATCCAGATCAACAAAAGAACCAAGGACATCACAACTATATTCAGATATGGTTCCAAAGAGTCACTAAGTTGCAACATCACTCTCTTACTCAAATATGCTTGATCCCTTCAAAGTCAAATCATTTGGTATTTGAATTTCGATACCTGTCAAAGCATGCATTTCAAGCCTCCACATCATTTTGTCTATCATCTTAATGTGCACATGGTTCCATTGGAAGTATTCTTATACTTGAAAATGATTTTGTTTTTCAAGTAGGGTAGGGTAGGAAAAAAGGGGAAAAAAATGAAAAATAAGAGAAAAATAAAAATCTAAGGTGAAAACCTCATCAGAAGTGCCTCAAATTGGCTCATTGATTGAAAACCTCCATGAGGTGGTCAATGGGTTGGAAAGAAGAGAAAATAAAAAGAGAATAAGATCCCTGGGTGAAAACCTCCCTTAGAGGCGCCCTGGGCAGGCAATTAGGGTGAAAACCTCCTTGAGGCGCCCTAGTTGTTTTCAAAAAAAGAAAAAAAGAAAAAAAAGAAAAAAAGAAAAAGAAAAATGAATTTCCAGTTGTATTGCAGGTCTACAGGAGAATTTCAGGAAGCAGCAGCAAGTGCCAAGAAAGCTCTGAAACTAATAAGAACACCTATCCTACCTTCTCTCACCCTTCTCCATCATTCTTGACATTCTTTCCACCTCACTGTGCTTCTTTTTTGAAAACTATGTTTTCTACGGGAGATTCCTAAAGAAATTACAGAGAGCTAGAAATGGATTTTAAAAGCAGTTTGGGGAACAGAGAAGCTTCATAAAAGGGTTTATAAATCCACCTGCAATCTTCAAACCTCTCTTCCATCATTTCCAAGTTTTCATTACAGCCCAAGCTCATTTTTTTCTTAATGTCCAAAAAACTGCAGAATGCTCTGATACAAAAATACATAGAGCAGAAATTTGTTTTTTCCCTAACTTGAAAACCGTGCATCCATTTAAAAAATTGTTTCATGGGGAGTTGTATAGGGATGATGGCAACATGCCCAAGTAATTTCAACCAATTCTAGTGCATGGTTCCCAAGAATTTAGTGTCCATCACCTTCAACAATTTTTGTATTTTCTCCATATCCATGCATCCATTTAAAAACCTGCTTCATGGGGAGATGCATATGGGTGGTAGTAACATGCCCAAGCAATTTTAGCCAATTCCAATGCACCGTTCCCAAGAAATTGACCTCCATCACCTTCAACCATTTTCAGTTTGTCTCAAAATCCATGCATCCATTGACCAAAATTTTTCTATGGGAGGTGCATAATGATTATGGAAACATGCTCGTAATATTTTAGGTCAATCCAGTCTACCATTTGGGAGAAATGAACAAAACAAGTAACTGCCCCATTAAAATCTAGCATCAGCAACATGAGGGTGCAAATCTGAATGTTGAAGTAGACTCCTGAAGATCAGATTCAACCAAGAAGGAATTTGCACACATCAAAAAATCCACACATCAGGATCATAAAGCATATAGCAGAGGAGATACAGGCATGCAGCAATTGAAATACGAGCATGTAGTAGCAAAAGGGAACCAAAAGGATGCCTCACAACCAATACATTCGACTTGCAGGTAAGTGTCTAAACCCATTCCTCTATTGCATATATATAACTCGAAACTACATAAACAAATAGAATGGTTGAATTAAACCTAAAAGGTGGCCAGTTAACTGGCCACCCTCGTCTAGTTTGACCATGCTCATCCGGAGATCACACTGCACGTGTGTCTAGTCAACTCACGGAATATCCAAAAAGTCAGGTATCGGCGGATGTTGAACTCCAACGCAAATAATGGGAAGTGATTTTAGGCAGAAAGTGTAAAGTCTCATGATGACATTGCAGTAGGGACCAACAATCCAAATAATGCCAACACACATTTTTGCCAGCTCACCATCAGCAAAAATATCTCAAAGAAAACATAAGTATGCCTCCTCAAAACTCTTTCACCACTTTTTCTTCCATTTCATCCTAGTCCACTTAGCTGTAGTAAGCTCTATACCACCACCATAACCTCGAAATCATGATCCTCTATCATTTTTAGCCTACTATCGACATTCTACAGGAGTAATAACATGTTCTATCGGAGGGCCAGTAAGCTATTTTGGAGAGGAATAACATGGTTTTTAGCATAATTCTCGGGCTGCAGAGGTAGGTTCTTGGCATACCTCCATCAAATATCAAAATATGCTAACAATGGTTTAGATTTTGAGGAGAGAATACAACTGTTGGGTGGAGGAAATTCATAAAAATTGATGCTTATGGTTGAAAAAATACAGTCTCTGTTTCTCTGTTAAAAAAAGAAAAAAAATTCTCTCCATTTCCATAGTTGGTTTTCCAAGGAAGCATAAACAAAATGATAGGAGGTTTTATGAGAAGGTGAAGAAACAGGTGATTTAGAAGAACAAAAAGGGAAGAAGAAAGAAACCAAGATAGAGGAGGAGAAAGCTAAAGAAATAGAGCAGGGACAAAAAAAACAGAGAAAGAGACAAAAGGAGGAAGAAAATTCAAAAGAGTAGAGCAAGGGGTGGAAGACATTGGGCACATGGAAAATAAGTTGAGAGAAATGGCCAAGGAATTGAGCATGGTAAGACATACTGAAACCATCAGAAGATCTCACTTGGAAGTAGAGAATGAAATATTAAGGAGACAATTACATGAAAGAGAAGCCCAATTAGCCTACATGGCCAGCTGGGCTATGGAGGAATTACAGTGCAAGCAGCCAGCCAAATCATATAAAATTTACCTCAAAGACTAGTGGCTGCAACTTCAAATCAAGACCCTGGCGCAGAGGGGCGGCATGCCTTTCCAAGATTATAGGAGGTTCATGGATTTATGCGAGCATAGTTCAATAGAGGACAAGGTGAAGTTGGCAGGATTTTATTTACATAACATGGCCCTTACTGATATGAACTTATGGGACCGCAATGCTAGGTTGGGAGACCTACAGCTGATGGCCATGGCATCATGGATGAGTCATGAAGAGAAAAGAGCAGTAGAAATCAAGATGTTAATGGAAAAAGAACAAGATGAACCCTCCGATGATTAGAGCAGAACTAGAAGACCCTATGGCTCTAATTAGCACTCATCAGCAACTTGAAGTTGATCCTCAAAATGCCCCTAAATACATCAATGATCAGGTCCAGGCTATTGCACATTTTGAGGACATGGAAAGATTTCTTGGAGATGACTGCATTCATGCCTGCATGAGGAGGTGGAATACACTACCACACAACTTGTAGATCAGGGAGTATCACTCCCCAACTAGGATGAAAGAAACATTAAGGAGAGTGCCCCTGTATAAGCACTCTATGCAAAATCTGAAGGTCCATTGCATTGGTCTGAAGCTGAGTCCTCCATTATTGCTAGGACTACTAGAAGGCACAAAGGAAGAAGAAGAAAAACAAAAGTGGGAAAAGTTGGATGCAAAAGATGGATTCCATGATAGGGAAGAGGATCTCATATTTGAGCCATGGAATGTTAGGGAGGCCATCATGACCATCAAGGATGTGGAGATGGATTAGTTGCTCAGAGGATGAGCAACACCTTCAGTAGGTGGGTAATGATGAGCCCCAGAAATGGGTAATTATATGGGCTAATTTTGCTTCTTAATTCAATTTAATCCACAATTCTCATTAGTTTATTGCATGTTTTTGATTATATTTATGCTAATAGAGTGAATTGGGTTAGTCATTATGCCAAAAAGTCTAATGTGTGTTTTATACAGATTTTTGGTCAATTTTGAGACAAAATCAAAGGTTTAATGAGCATTTGGCAGCCAAATTCAAGGAAGAACAAGGGAGAGGATTTGTAGGAGGGTGTCCCCTTCATTTATGAACCCTTACATTGAATTCTCCATCAGAAACTCAGAGCAGAAGCAGCCACATCAGTGCATCCAAGGGGAAGTCGAGCAAGTAAAGAAGGAATGTTGTTTATCTGTAGTTTTGGGAAGCCGAGCCCCTTGATTTTAGAAGAGCTATTGGAGGCTCGAGTTGTATAAATAGCAGGGCTTAGGTGCTCAATTTTTGTAGTTGGATGTTAGCCAGTTCTTAGTAGATTTTCGCACTTTTGTGCAGCACATTGATTAGCTTATTTTCAAGTTCTTTTTGAGCCAGCACTGATCTCTTTCAGAGGGTTGAAGCTCTTGGGTTGGGGCCCAACCCAAGATGCCCAACACCTCCTTTGTGTACTTATATGCTTTTGTTTCAATTCATGAGCTAATTTCTGTTGCATAGATTCACTTTACTTTGTTAGATTAGGTTGCTTTTGATGGTTAGTATAGTTGTTTTTGTTTCAAGTTGCTTAAGTAAGTTGTTTCACTGACAAAATAAGATCCAAAAAGGACACAATAGGCCATAATCTCCTTTCTCCCTTCCTGAGACTATGATTTGAGGTCAAGGCACTACCGCTGCCACCAAAAACACAAATTTTTCTCTTCCATGCAACTACTAGTGTGATAACTTGATTTGGAAAAGTTGATATTAGTTCAGATTCACTTTCTTAGATCATTTGCTATTCTTTTTCCATAGTTCTCCTGCATGCTTTTCTGTTCATGAAGTACTGTTCAACATTTTTCTGTTTGTAGGTCAGAAATTAGGTCAAACTAGACAAAACTCTGTTTTTAGTTCTTTCTTTGGTCAAGTTTTGATAAGTAAATGTGCAGATCTTTTGCAGGACATCTCAACTCACCATCCCTTCATAAAATATCTAGCACCAGCTCACTTCTCCTAGATTTCCCAACTCATTCACAACATTTCGCCAATTTGCCCTAATTTATGCGTTTTTTCCATAAAGCTGCTTTCTTTCCATTTGAACAAATCCAATCATCGCGTTCATCCTTGATCTTATTTGACAAGTTCTAGACACCTCAACACCTTCATATAGCCTTCATTTCCCCTTTCCCATCATTCTTCCACCTTCAAAACCCTAAAAACAACTTTCGACCTCCTCCTGTAGAACTTCCTGTAGATCCCCTGCAGCCTCTTGTAGAGTTTCCTGTGAGTGATTTTTCGAAGTTTTATCACAGTGAAAGTCTTCATAAGGGTACTAGGGACTTCTTAGGACCTCTCCACACCTTACTCACCCTCTGCAAAAGCCAATCCACCTTCCTTTTCCACCAAACCTCTGCACAGTCATAATGAGATAAATCAGAAGCATAATAATTCCACATAAAAACACTCAAAAGTACCAAAATATGATTTCTTCTCATTTCTTTTTAGAAGTAGCTTGAATAAATGCAATTTACCTTTTTAGTAGTTAATGGCACTCATTTCATTAGTTTCCATCTCTTTTCTTGCAAAAGTAGGGTTAGTGGGTAAATTGGGGTTTGCTAGGGTTTGCGTTTCATTTCAAGTTTTCACTCTCTTTCTGCAAGTAGAATAGCCCTGTAGAGTTAGTTTCCTTCCATCAAAGTTAAAGCTTCTTCTGAGAAATAAGAGAAGTTGGCTTAAGCTCCTAGCAAACTTGCGCCAGCTGTTCAAGTGATAGCCTGCAGTAAGAGCTAGTACTTGTGCATACAACACTATCACTTCCAAGTTTGTTACAAACTATTGGGTTGATAAAAGTAAAGAAGGAAGCCCTAGGAGTTGCAGCATGATTGCTGCAATACTGGAGCCCACCAATATCTAGTAGAAATGTGCCATGAAAATGGATCTATCCAGATCATAACCATTCAGATGAGGGAGGTATTGCCTTACATGTAAATTGTTATACGTTGAATCTATATAGAAGACCTCTGTCCAAGGAATAATTTATTAGTTCAGTCAAAAAAATATTAAATGTGATTGGGAGTTTCATAGCTTCTAGTCCACAAGATTCCTAGAAAATTGAAAAAATAGAAAAAATATTAAGAAGGCCTGGATGAAAAACTCTATGAGGCATGTGAGGTCAACTACAGGGTTGAAAACCTCTCTGAGGCATCCCAGGAGCAAGAAAAAAGAAGAAAAAATAAATGTCCCTAGGTGAAAACCTCCTTTGAGGAACCTAGGGTAGGAATGCAAATTGAGAAACTGCACAGAGGAAGCCTGTTTGTCTTAAAAAAGAGAAAAAAGACAAAAAGAGAAAAAGAGAAAAGAGGAACACAAGGAAGAAGCTTAAACCATTCCTGCTAACCTTTCTCTTCTTTTGCAGGACTACACACAATTGGCATATTTTATGGATACAACACAAAACATACAAGCTCTCATCCATCCTTCCATCCATACACGTCATGTCCATGCTCTCCACTCATATAGCCATCTCTGTCCACTATCTAATCAGCAAGAAATTTGAATTTCACCTCCTCACTATGATGCTAGAGGAAGGACTTGTATTGCTATAGGGGGTTCTGTAATGCTACATGAGGAGTTTATGAAGCTACAAGAGGGGGATCTAATGAGAAGAACAAACCAAAATTCCATGATTCCTCTAGGAAATTATAAATGGGGCCATCCAATGATTTATTAATCACCCATCCACTCCATTTCACCAAGACTTGCTCAAAATTTCCACTCTGTCCTAACTCTAAAAGAAAAACACAGAAGCCACTATTTTCTATTTCTCCAATATCTACATTAATTCCTCATGACTGTAACCATATCCTCATGGCTTGTCATCATCTCCCTCAAAATCAACATGCAAGATGAGGACATCAAGGGAGATTAAATGACTACTACAGGGAGAAAACTCCTCTTGTAGCAGCTTGTGTGATCACAAAATAAATCCCTCACATTTTTTTCCACCCAC
>APFE031427682.1:17761-43676 GCA_000404065.3 Pinus taeda
ATATTAATTTTAGTTTTATTTTTTGACCTAGGTCTCTTAGTCAAAATTAGCCGTTAACTAGCCATTGTAATCTCTGCTCAGACTATTTAACATGCTAAGCTGGATCTGGTTCTTCAACTTGTCCTGACGATGAACCACACTGGTTGGTTCGAAACGCGTCGACAAATGATTATCTATGTGATTTCGCCGAAAATCCTCTAAAAAAAGTGTTCTTATTCTATTGTTGTGTAGTCTGTGGTCTTTATTACAATGGAGTCGTCTTTTATTGCTTTTATTCAAAATAGCCAAGTATTTCCTCCTCACTGAACAACCAAAGAAAAATCTTAAAAACCCAGGGAAAATTGTTCTTGTCTTTTGTCCCCGGCAACGATGCCAATTAATGTTGCTCCTTAAGAAACCAATTTCTTGGCCCTAGGGAAATTGTGCTTAAGACATTAATAAATATTATTTACTGTCACTTATTTTTCACTTAGATATATGTTGTGTCTTTAAATGAAGGACTTGGAAACTTGGTCTTTAACCCTTAGTACATGTATGACCAGAACATATCAGAATGCCATTTGTTGCTAGATAATGATGAATGAAGAAAACTTGAAGGAAAAGTTAAAGATAGTACGCTAATCTTTCACAGAAACTACTATCCATCACTTACAAGAATTATGGAAATGAGAACTAAATCATAGACAATATGTTGCTTAACACATAAACTATTACATGTGACTCTAGGAGAAGTTAAAGCTAATATGTTGGTCTTTCACAGAAACTGTTATCTATAACTTAGAAAAGAAGGTGGGAACTTCAAGTATAGGAGCACTCTTTTAAGGAATTTTAACTTTATCTACATAAGTAAATAAAGACCTGTATCTTCATTACTATACTTGAAAACAAGAAAACATAGCATGACAAAGAGGCTTACAAAATTATATGCAACAAATCATGGAAACTTTTGATCCTTTCATTAATCAATGATGATATCAGGAATACAGTGGCCTAGTCTCCTGGTTCTCCAAAATTCCAACAACCAACCCTTACCCTATAAATTTTCCTCTTCTTATACATTATGAAACAATTGTTGATCCCTGAAACTATCAAACTAGTAAAATTGTTTCTCTAACTATCTGAATTGAAAACTATTACAAGATTTTACAGAGGGTAAAAGACAACTCAAAGAACATGAAATAACAGGAACATAACTGAATTTGGAAGAGGATGATAACTGTCGGCTTTCTCTGTCAGTCAGCTCATGAGTTTCTTCAATAGATGGTTTAATAATGCTGAATCTACTTAAACCATAATTAACTGCATTAAACTTTGACTTGTGCGAAGATTGGGGCTTGCATATATATATATATATAATTATATAAATATATATATATATTATATATATATATATATATAGGTGCGCTTATATTGGCCAAAACATAAAGAAAACACGCCCATCTGCCTTGTCTTCGAACTCAGCTTTAACATTGATTTTTCCCCTTTACCAAGAAAAATTAACGCAAAGCGGAACTGAAAAAGTATTAACTGCGCTTCATAAATCCATCAGATCCGCCTTTTCAGTGCTTCGTTGAATTCCCATCACAAATCGCAATCAGTCGTTCTCAACGTTGTATTAACATAATGTTGGACTTACACATAATTTCTTCATATCTGCGCTTTTCTATTAATAATGGAAATATATCATAAATCATGCTTTTTCTGCTTCTAACACAAGATTTGCACAACTATCGAGGCATACCCTTCCACCAATAGATCCCCACCGTAGATCTGCAAAACAATCTGTAAAGGTTTCAGGTGGGACATAAGCTTATAGGAATACCCGCTCGAAATGGGCAGTTTCCTCTCTTCACCTGACTCATACGTGTTGAATGTTGAGTGGGATCGGGTGAGTTCCAATAAAAACCATTTACCATTTTTGTTCCACCTGAAAACCTACCTTATAACTTGAAATCTTCCTTTTATTACGCTTTGTGTAATCGCTGGGGCTTTTAATTATAATATGTATATGCTTTAGGTCCGGCCTTTCTATTATAATGTTTATAATAGAAATACACATAAAGTTGCATAAATAAAGTATATATGAAGAGCTTATGATATAGTGGACCGGCAAGAATTATAAAAAGCAATGTAGAGCTTTTCGGGTCCGTCATCACAATTGCAATCAACACTTTCAACTAGTGCTTGAACTCAAACCTTGCGATATTGCGGACTCGCTCGAGTTATTAAACACATTATATATCATTTCACGTGTAGTGTACCTAGGGGGGATAATATGGGGTACAAAGGGAGGTACCTAAGGGAATAATGTAATAATGGGATGGGCCATAGTAATAAATAAGGTGGTTAATCCGTATCATGTAAAGGACCACAAATAGTTAGTAATAATGTAATGGGCCCATGGTATTAGATAGATGGTATTGAGGGAACCGTGGTAATGACCCATGGTATTGTATGTATGAGGCCTATATAGAGGCTAGAGACTCCACATTAAGAGATGTCAAGGATTATTGTATGAACAGGCATATGGCTTGTGGAGTGTTCCCCTTCCTTAAGGAGTGTATATATGGTGTTGCCCTACCGTAAGGGTTTGATTAATAAAGAAGCATTTCTATCTATTTCTATCTTATTATTTCTGGGTATACTTGCATTACCTTATATTTTTAAATCAGATCTATAACCAGTGGTATTAGAGCACTTTCTTGGGCAAAAGTGGAGAATTTTTTTATTTTTTGCAGGAACTTTCTGGGGTGGCGAGTTTTCAAATCAGATCTACATGTTTTGGGGCAAAATATGAAAAATCTAATTACAGATCTAGATTCTTTGTGAAAAAATACCCAATTTCAAAAAAAAAATCGTCCGAATCAGAGTCTGGATGAAGGAGATATCGCTGATCTAAAAATCAGTGGTGTCGGGGTAGCGAGTTTGCAGTGCAGATCTGTATGTTTTGGGGAAAAATCTGCAAATCTATTGCAGATATGGATTTTTGTGGAAAAAATAACCAAATTATAAAAAAAAAAAAAAAAAAAAAAAAAAAAAAAAACAGACGAATTCGAGTCCGGATGAGGGAGATATCGCTGATTTAAAATCAATTATTTTTTCAGAAAATTTTTGTGATGGCGGGATAGTTGCAGCGCAGATCTGAAATTTAAGTGCCTGGATTGGGACTTCTATCACATGGGAAGATGCAGAATGGTTGTTCCATTTCCAAAAACAGGTCTTAGTAGGAATTTTGAGCAATATTGACTAAATGGTGACAATTTCAAATTTTCGCCAATTTTTTTTGTGATGGCAAGCCTAGATCAGAATTTGAGGGACTTGTATAAATTTGATGGCTCTCATCTAGCCACATGGCTAGCACAAATGGAGAAATATTTCAGATTGAATTACATCATAGATGATGTGACTTCGCTGAGTGTGGGAATCATGTACTTGGACCATGAAAGATGGCAATGGTGGCAGTGTCATCAAAAATGCCATCCAAGGACAACTACTTGGCAGATGTTCGAATAATCTATTTGTGACCACTTTGACTGTAAATCTAATTTTGTGGGTTCTCTTACTAAGCTCACACAGAAAGACACACAACCTAGCAAAGATTTTATTTTTACAGGAAAGAAGGAAACCAAGAAACCTAAAGGGTTATTTTCTGTTGGTATCTCCTTATTGCAGGTTCATGGATTTATTCAGAAGGAGAAAATCGTTGTGTCTATAAATCTTAGTTGCAAGCATAATTGTATCAATGTTAATTTGCCAAAATAATTGCAAGTGCCAGCAAAAAACATTGAAAACACACAGGTTAATGATGAGGACGTTCAAGTGTATAAGGATTTGAAGATTTCTATGGATAAGTATGTGTTGCATGGAGATTTTTATACTTCAGATATAGATAACATGGATGTTGTTTTGGGATATCCTTGGATGGAATCCATGGGTACTATCAATATTAATATGTAGAAGAAATTCCTGAAGTTCTGGTATAAAAAGAAGAAAATTACATTACAAGATATTTCTATCAATAAACAGGTAGATTCCACGGAGGTTGAAGTAGAATATGTTCCAGGGACTAACATATCAGATGATGAGCCTTTGATGATCGATAATCAAACACAAATAGAGGCTGAAGCAGAAAAAGCTATAGGTGTTGATACATCGGATGAGGGCTCAATGGTTGAAGTAATATTGGAAGAGAAGACACCACACCAGGCACCACACCAAGGTGAATTAAAGAAAAAGATATCGTCAGTTAAAACTTCAACATATCATCACCCACATCACCCCACAAGAAAACAACCAACAAGATGGCAACCAATTAGTCACAAGGATAACAACCCTTGCATGGCAGATAGAGATGAGCGAAGGTCCACCTACTACACATCAATAAAGAAGAGCTGCCACAGTCAACTTCCATCTCAAGTGAGCGAGGCACCAGCGAGATCGAGGGTTCACCTTTCTCTTGGATAGCTAGATGCACGTGCATCGTACCAATGGACTACTCTTTTGAGTAGATCTTATTATTTATGTTCTTCCCATGTTTTGGGGACGAAACATGTGAAGGGTGGTGGAATGTAGTGTACCTATGGGGATAATATGTGGTACAAATGGAGGTACCCAAGGGAATAATGTAATAATGGGATGGGCCATAGTAATAAATAAGGTGCTTAACCTATATCATGTAAGGCACCACAAGTAGTTAGTAATAATATAATGGGCCCATGGTATTAGATAGATGGTATTGAGGGAACCGTGGTAATGACCCATGGTATTGTATGTATGAGGCCTATATAGAGGCTAGAGACTCCACATTGAGAGGTGTCAAGAATTATTGTATGAACAAGCATATGGCTTGTGGAGTGTTCTCCTTCCTTAAGGAGTGAATATATGGTGTTGCCTTACTGTAAGGGTTTTGATTAATAAAGAAGTGTTTCTATCTATTTCTATCTTATTATTTTTGGGTATATTTGATTATCTTATATTTTGGATCAGATCTATAACCATCCATCCAACCTAATCATATCACATCGACATATATATATAATATATATATATAATATATATAATATATAATATATATATATATATAATATAATATATATATAGTTATGCGATATCTAGGCCTTTAACCACTTTTTTCCTTTTGTATCCATATATTCCTTATTGATTCTCATTCGAAATGCATATATATATATATATATATATATATACTATTTACTATAATATATAATTATATATATATATATATATATTATATAATAGTTTTTTGCTCAATAAACTTTTATATCTGATTCTTTACATTTCTTCCTTTAGCGATGTTGATATATAATAAACACATTATTTCATTTATTTTACACTTTTCAGGAAGGGTAAAGAACATAAAGGATTTTTATTGAGTTTGAACTCCCAAGAGTGATATAATTGTTAAATAAACCTCAAGCACAATATAAGCTACAACACCATGCATCCTTGATCTACCTCATTCGATCACCATCAAGTGACCCTTGTTTATCTTTTTCTATTTTAGACAATGAATCAAGATTCTTACTAAAATTTAATACATCATTGTCTATGAATTCCCCATTCCCCTCTAGCTCACTCTTAATAAACTCAACAAAAGACTTAGTTCTCTGCATTAAGTGTCATAGATCAAAAGTAACTTGCCATGAAAATTCAATAATTTGCAATCTTTCATATATATTGCTAATGATATACGATTTCGCTGCACTTAGAAGATTAACATGTTTCTCAAATCTATAAAATCTGCCAAGGCTAGAAATTGCTAATGGGAGCCTATGTATTGCTAGTAGAGCCTTCAACAAAGGACTCAAGCTCAAAGTATCTTCTAAATCTTTTATTTTTTCCTTCAACTTCATATTTTTCTTCTAGTCGTCGACTAACAAAATTCACAAGCACTTGCCCACTAACTTGATGCAATTTCATCAACCATAGTATTGTAACTAAAGATAAATCAACATGCACTTATGCCCGATCAACAATATTTATGTTGGAAATTTGTACACTTTCTATATTCAATCTCTTACCAACCATGTCATCATTTGTGTCCTGCAATGTGACAAAATAATCATCAAAATCAATGTCCTCTTTGGCAATTCTACCATTATTTTTTTATTTTCTTGCAAAAAAGTACTAACCCAATCAAATAGTACAACACTATCAACTTCCATGTCCATGATTTCTTCAATGCTCCCTATTTTAAGCAAACTCTTGGATCTATATGATCCAATCGTGTGTGCTCTTTCTGGAGTTACTTTCCGATGAGGCTCTTTATCATCCTCGCCACCTAATAGCCTATTGACAACCAATTTTCCACTTCCAGTAGTTCTTTCCTCTTTTTTGTTAGCAGGTGAAGTAACACCACTACTGCGTGTGCAAGATTAAGATTTTCTTGTAGGATTTTTTCCTCTTTTATTATATATTTCTCTCTCCCTCATGATCTATTTTTTAGTGCTCTATTAGCATCCACTATCATTTTTTGATCTTTTGTTGATACAGTGTGAATTTCCTCACTCTGCTCTCTATTTATGGAAAACAAGTTCATATACCTCATAGACTCAAGGTGATATGCAAAAATTATTCCTTTATAAAAGCCTTTAGTACCTTCAGTGTCACTTAAGTTAAATGCATTTAAAGTATTTTTTTTTTTTTAAATAGCATGTGTCGTATTCTTCACAGTGATTATTCCAACAATAAACAAAAAAGAACTATTTTGTTTTTTTTTTCTATTCAAATATAGCTAGCCAATGACAATTTTTACTACAAACTTCATCAACAAAATACCTATCTATAAAAAACATTGGAAAAATCATAAGTTCATATAACTATATTGCTTTATCTTTCCTCATATTCCCCTTTACTAGGCAGGAAAGCATCAACCTCTACAGATATTAGAGGAGGTTCTTGTCTAGTTACCATGCAATATACTTTCCTTACAAACATGTCTTGAATTAAATAAAAATTTAAAGAAGTTTCATACTTCCACATTATATGATACCATAGCTGCATTGATTCCTTACGAAACATGAATCTAGGATTACAAGGTAAACCGTCAGACACATGCCTTGGAACGATAAGTGTTATTAGATATGGAATCATAAAGAAGCCATTGTTCTTGGGTAATCTATTTAACTAAACAACAAATTCATTTGAAATGACATTAGCCCAATTGAAAATACAATTATTATTGTGTGTCTCATAAAGCATATAGAAAATGAATTTTAGAACAAGTCTTGTACTTTTTATCCCAACTACACAGGAAAAGAGAAAAGAGATAAAATAAATCCTTAAATGGTTTCCTAAATAAATAAATATCTACAAGAAAAATATCGGAAGGAACCTCATAAATAGGAGAAATGAATTCTTGCACCATGTTGATTCCCTATCCTTCTAGCCAACTTTTATAGAGAGTAATAGGGAAAATTTTGAAATTCCAAAAGCATCATGCCCCATTTACTTTCCACTTTTCCCCTCTTCAATATCATTGATATATGTATCATAAGAAACAAAAACGTACAATATACAATAATAGGCGTTGTCTATTGAGGTAGTAGATTCACCCACATGACAAAAAGGACTACAACCCAACTTTTCTTGATTTTTAATAAAAACCTCTGAGAACAAGTGAATGAATCATGATTTGTGATAGTGGAAATGGATTTAACATGATAAAAAAAAACCCCATTGACAAATTTTCCCATACCACCAAAAATCACCAAGCCAACATTTTCTTTTGTTTCTTCAACAAAAATTTGACATCATGAGTTTTGACACCCAATTGAAACCCAAGATTAGGATATTTGATAGCCATAACCTTGAGTTACAAAAAAATACTGCCATATTTTATCATAAGCATGTGAGAATTTCCATTATTTTCCTTGTTAGATTTTAACACTTAAAAAACTATCAATAATAGAGACAAATAGTAAAGTGCATAATGACATTCACAGTTAAATATTATGCCAAAACATATTCAACTATCTTCTATGATGAATCAACTTCACAAATGGTCCCCACTACTTTGTAAAATCGAACCAAATTTGATATTCGAATACTTGACAAACCTATTTCTCGCAAAATTTGACATGTAGTTTCAATATAGTGGGAAACTTATTCCACACAAAGGGATTTAATTTTAAACTCTTTGACTTTTATAGATGCGAAAATAGTTTAACTATTGGAATTTGATAGTTATAACATCGAATCACAAAAAATGCTTGCCATAGTTTATCAAGAACGTGCTAGAATTTACATTGTTTTGTTCCAGTCAAATTTGAAGACTCATAAAACTATCAATGATAGCTACAAATAGTAAATTTAATTTCTACGATGAATCAAATTGACAGCTGGCTCCCACTACTTTGTAAAATCGAATAAAATTTGATTTAAGAATGGCTTGACGCATCTATCTCTCACAAAATTTGACAAGCAATTTCGATGCAGTGGGAACCTCATTCAACATAATGAGAATTAATTCTAAACTCTTTGATTTTTGCAGATGTGAAAATAATTTTATTGCTGGGAAGAAAAACTTTAATTCGTATTGAAATCGACACAAGTGCAAAAAATAAATTTGTAAACTATAAATAATGAATATTTTGTCGAGTAAATACTTATTACTATTATGCAATATTATATTAAGCATCCTTTTAATGGATCCCAACAAGTACTTCTCTGTGATAGAACATATATGTGGCACAAAGAAACAAAACGTTGATACCTAGTGCATATTAATGTATTCAATAAAGACATGCACATGTATCTACACAATAAATTGAGTGTGCTATGTTAATAAGGAAACCATCATCGAAAAGATTAAAAATATGAATGCCAACAAATGCCACTTAAAATTAGGATTCATTCGAAATAAAAAACCAACGACTTCGACTAAACTACACAAGTCAAGGAAAAGAAACTAACACTATGTCATATACTTTCAACATAAAAAAATACATATACTATTACCTGTATCGAAATTGTTACGTAGTGTTATACGTGTTATAAGAAATAGAAATTTACCATACAAAAAAACTTCAAACTAACTGTAATTATGATAATCAGCTAAGAATTTGCCATATATGAATAGGAAACTAGCAAATGTGAATCAATTTAAAAACTTTCCATATTGTACAACTTATGTATTTTTGCACTATTGCTATCATCCATGGTATAACAGAAACACCATTGATACACCATTAAAGATGCAGTATCAACTTCGAAGATAATAGTTTATGTAAGGCAATAGGAGCTTGGACAATACTCCAGGATCTTAACACAATTTGCAAAGAGAAAATGCTACATGATATGCTACTCAAAATATGTAAACAATTAGAAAAGGTTCTTATCTATATCAACAAATAACTTCTCTCCTTACTCTATCAATGATTTCAAAATGATTTTCGACTTGTTTCCCTATAAATCACCACCTGTATGTCACAAAATATTTGTATCGAAGATAAAGTTGACATCCAAATCTCTACATCATTCCAATGTTTGTCATGTTATTATTATTATTATTATTATTATTGATTTACAAATCTAACAATTGGAACGAAGTAAGTTATTTTTTCTATCACTACAAATATCATTTTTTCACTCACTATACTAGCTATTTCAAATGTTAATAGACTTATTTCCCTAGAAATCACCACCTACCACTATTTTGCATCTAAAACATGCAACAAAGATAAAGTTGTCATCCAATTTTTTTATTGACTCTATGTTTGTCCTTTGATTAATAGAAAATAACTTTGCAGGTAAATACCAATCCTCTAAGCATTCAATTCATCGAGTACAAACTTTCTCACGCATTTAGAAACCACATAAGCACTAAAAAATCAAATCTATAAACATAATTTTCATATACTTTCAACATAACACAAAGACATATGTGCGAGATTGAAAAGAAAATTTGTGCACAAAAATCTCTCAAGCTTTAATTGTCCGAACCTCTGCACTTCACACAATCTACTACAAAATAATTTCAAAATAACACAAATGCATATGTACTCCAAAGCTAAATAAGCACTACTCTTGTGCATAAGCTACTAATACAAAAAAGTGGTGAAAAGACATTACAAATAAAAGATACCACTACACTAACCTCACTCTTCTCAAAACACACACATTCATCATTCCGCATATGCATTTGTTCTTCGCATAACCACTGGACATGCACAACCACCTCCACTAGCTTCATCCACACAAATACTTCCAAACTCAACAACGCCCCTCAATCAATCATTAACATTTCAAGATGATATTGAAAGATGTGGGTCCCATATATCATTGGGAGGAAGCATTAGCTGCGAAATACATTCCTAAATAAGAATTAAAGAAGAAATTTGTATATTTACGATTTTAATAAACTTTGGAAAAATATTTCAACACTATTAAATCTTTGTGGACTTGCACTTTTTCTCCACACACACTTCCTCCAAATAACGCAATCCATTTTCTACCAAAATCTCTCAATATTTCATTGTATGAACCTCCAAACTCCCCAAAATTTATTAACAATAAAATAAGCACTTCTCTTGTGCGCAATCTACTAATATCAAAATGCATTAGAATTAAAAGATCCCTCCTCACTTCATTCTGCACATGCATTTGTTCTCTACATAACCTTTGCACACACACAACCATATCTGCACAACTTCATATGAACAACTACTTCTGCACTCAATAACATTGTTACGTTAGTCATTGACTTTCGAAACTGATATTAATTAATGAGCATACATTGTGAAATACATTCGTAAATAAGAATTAAAAAAAATATATTTTTATATTTATTATTTTAATAAACTTAGCAGAAAGTTTTTATCACAGTGAAATCTCTATGCACACACATTTTTTCACTCACGCGCTTCCTCTGGACAATAAACACCACACAACCACCTTCGCATAGCTCCCTCCACACAACTACTTGCATAATTGTGAAATATTTTCCTAAATAACAATTAAAAAATAGATTTGTATATTTATTATTTTAATAAACTTTACAAAAACATTTATGAACATTTAGGAAACCCCTAAAACTCAACTAACATCAAAGAATAACATGTACAGGCTCCTTTCAATGCAAAGATTGAATTGACTCACTTTGTTTTATCGCACAAAATTTCTTCTTCACATAGATTGGAAACACAATTTATTTACCACCCCTGTCTATGCAAAGGAGCCCTAGTTCTCCCACACATGCTCTTTAATAATATTATTTGGAGATTTGGTCACCCCCTCCCTGGGGCTTGTGCAAAAAACTTGCAACCGCATCAATTCTCGCATCATTGAAAAGATCACTAACATAATAGCATCCCGCAACTACATGTCACATGGATTCGAAACATGATTTATTTAGTATTACATAATACAAGTAGCTTTTATAGTGCAATGATTACGATAATTGTTAAAAAATGATGCTAGCTCCCTCTACACCCCCGTCGTTGCCAAAGTACCTCCATCTATGCAAATTACCCCCAATTCTATTGCACATACTCCATATTTCGCATAGTAAAAGTTCTGCACAATGAAACTATACCAATTATTGCATCCTTGATCAATGTCACAATCGTCATTGTGCAAAGGACCCCATTTCTCTAACACATAGTCATCCACATAGAAAAACATAATAACATTAATTCAACATTTATTCATGGCCCCTTCCCTTATTCCCCTCCGCAGCCTATGCAAAAAATCCGCAACCGCATCAATTCTCACCATCATTGATCAGCCAATTAACATAACAATGTCCTATTTCAATCATTGTTAAATAAATGATACTGGATCCCTCTACACCCCCATCAAATCCCCCAACAAGGCCTATGCAAAAAACCTACGAAAACATCAATTATCACATCATTGAGCAGAGCACTAATATAACAGTGCCTCGCAACCCCATGTCGCACGAAAAAAAATGAAAATAAAATGCTCTCCATCGAGGAAAGTATGTCCCATCAAAGCTTCCTCAACCAATGAGAATTAGAAATAACATTCAATGAAAATTCAAAAATTATTTTTGAAATTATGCAAAAATAGAAATTTTAATCATTTCCCTAAAAAATTGCTTAAAATTGCAAAAATGCAGCCAAATAATGCACATTCAACGTAACTTGAAACAAATGTTATAGTCCCTCACGATGAAGAGACTAAAAATGTGAAAACATGAGTGTGAGATATTGAAAACACATTGACTAGTTTTATATAAATGTGAAAACATGAGTGTGAGATATTGAAAACAGATTGACTAGTTTTATATACATGTTATTATTTCAAAGGATGAGAGGCCACCTAAAATCAACATTGATGATTGATACTTGATTATGTATTATGATGGTTCTCTATTTAATTATAACTATTTAATATTTTTAAGCATGCACTTGTTATTGAACTTTGATATATTTGTAAATATTTATTTATTCATGTTGTTTTTTAATATTTTACAGATATTAGTGTTTATATAAGATTACAAAGTTTATATAGTTAAATTAATTAATATCTTTAATAAGATATATTATGAATATTTGTGTTTTCTCGCTTTAAAATTATTTATAATTAATGTTTTTTTTAATTTAATTATAATTTTATGTATTTAATAAAATAAAAAATAGTCCAATTACACAAACTTATTTTCTTAATTATTTATTTATATGAGTTTTTTTAGTTTATAAATTTTAGTTTTTATTTCTTCAAAAACTATTATCATTTATAGGATTGGCATTTATGGCTTCTATATGGATTAGGTTAGGGTCTATATAAAATGGAAATTTAGTTATACTAAAGAATTCATAGGTATAGGTCCATAGTGTAGATTCACAAGATGGCCTATTAAAGTAGTGAATGTGTTATTTGAGATTGATTTAATGTAGTCTTCCCTACACAGTTATGTGTTATGAAATGTTTTATATTAATGAGGATTCAACATCCTCAACATGGTTTTTTTATGATAGATAAAGAATTTATTACCTTCTTATAGCATTTAAGTCATATTTAGTGTTTTGATAGTCCCAAGGGTACAAATGGCACTCGTTTGTCAAATCCACATTTGGAAAGATCAAGAAGTTTGGCATTGGGTAGTCCAAAAAATATTATGAAGTGATCTATGCTTTTTCATCTCTACTCTCTTTAATATTTCCAAGGTCTTATCCCTTCACTAACCTTATCTCCTCTACGCATCCAAAAATCATTGTTTGCTCCTCCATTTACAGTCAATGTTAATCTGATAGGTGGAAAATCTTCTAAGAAGAATGTAAAATTTGTTCCTAAGCATGAAGATAGTGTTAGGCTTATTATTGGTGAATACATTTCCTTAGGATATATCTTCAATATTTTCGATAAGGAAATGATTGGCATATTTTGCAAAAATGCCTTGGGGGTTGTCGCTTCTAGGTTTTGGGTGGAACTAGACTAGTTTGGGATTCTAAGTTATATTCCTTAGTTTTCCCTTCTTGCATATGATTGAATTATGTTCAAAATTTTCTTGATCTAGGATAAGCAAAAGGTGTTAATCTTGAGCTAGAGCTATGATCCTTCAAAACTCCTACCAAAAAGGTGGGATGTGACATTTCACCCTTGTTGGAGGCCCCTGTCAATTTATAAGATATGGGTCACTCCCTCTAGCCTTCTAATCCAATTTTGGTACAAGTTCCTCACGAAGAGGAAACTCCCTAATATCACCTAGCAAAGCAAAGAATGGATGGAAATCCAAGAGAGACAAACGTTAGCTATGTATCATAGAACTAGATGTTCTAAAAGGTCCCTTGGATTAGATTGAAAATGGAATTGTGATTTTAAATAGATTCAGTGTTTGGAATAATCAAGAATTCTATATATATTCTTTGGTCGTCATATAGTGGGGCATGTCCAAGTACAATGTATTTTTTTCTTCTCTAGTTCAATCCCATTTAGATGTTCCTAGTTCCATAATGCAGACTTGTCCAGGTATTGTTTCTCAGATTCATCAATGAATAACACATCAAATATGGAAGGGATTATTTACATTGGGTATACCTCTATAGGTCCCAGATCAATGCAAATACTCAGACATAGTCGATTGGGGATATAGAGGCTTCTAAGTAAAGTATGTTAATTCCTCCTCCTCATACAGTTTCTCATGTATTAGGTTCCTATAAGGGCATGGAACCGATTTTTTGAGAAGGGAAGTGGGATTAAAATAATAAGAGAGAGGACACTCTTGATCGATTTTTAAATAATTTAGATTTTGTTCCTTCATCCAAGTATTCCCCTTCCACTTCCCCCTCTTTGTCCTCTCTCTTCTTATTTTCCTCCCAATCCCCCTACTCAAAAAACCAATTCCATCCCTCACGGTTGTCATGTCATTAGTGGCAAGGACTCTATCCCCATTGAAAGCCCCCCGCCCCCCTAGAATTTTCAGTAAATCCATTCAGTGTGATCTATCATCTTATTTCTAAAGTAAAATTAGATGAAAAAGGAATAGTTGAAGGAAACTTAGATCTTTACAAGCCACAAGGGGGTTATTTGAGGTGAAATTCCCATTTTTGTTTGGCTAAGTTAAAAGTTGGGTATGAAATTAAAATTGGGAATAGGATACTATAACTAAACCCTTAAAGTAGGCAAGGCCCACACTCAATTTCCCTGATTATTTTTCTTTCTCTCCATGTTCGAGGGCTGGCTAGTGAGGTTAAGATTCTAGCCCTAAAAATATTAGTTTAGTGCAACTCTCTTGATGTTATCCATTTTCAATAAATCATTTTCTTTTGATTGAAAGCATGGGGTAGACTTTCTCCTTGGTCAAAGGATTAGGGATATGAAGCTCTTGATGTTTATGGTCTCTACAATACCCGAATCTTAACCCTCCATAGATATTGTAATTGTAATCAATTCTGTTAAGGATTCCCGTGTGGGAAAGTAAATCTAAATGGGTTAAATTATCAATAACAATGCTTGAGGATGGGATGTTGGATGCACTAGACTTGAATTACTCATGAAACCCCATACATAATATGTAAAAGTTGAGATGACTCGTAAAATCATAAAAAAAAAAAGAGAGAGATAACCACAACAATCAACTACTTTGTTGTATTTCCTATTTTCTTGACATAGGGGCCTTACTTATAATTTTTTCATGAAAATATGATATTTAAATCACTAGAAACCAAAAATTAAAATGCATCATAAAAATCCATGTTTTCAACTACAACTTGTATAAAGAAGTTATATTTAGTGAAATATGAAAGTAATGGATGGAAAAAATGTTTATATTGTTAAATAATTAATATCCATAATTGTCAAAACTAAAGATATTTGTGCATATGCATATAATATCTCTGAAATGTGCATAGAAAATCCCTAGAACTTTCCTAAAATATCATTGAAATTTATGTATAATGCCCTTAAAATATACTTGGGACATATTGTGGATATCCTTCAATTCCCTAATAAACTTCCCAACACTTTGGATACATTTCCTAAGAGTCTACAAGTGAATAAAATTTGAGGTTGTTTCTGAAGGATCCATAAAACCCCAAAATAAGGGACAATAAGGTGCACATTATTTTGGGGGAACATGTACCTATACAACATAGAAAAAGATCATATAGTGAATTGATGTAATTACACCTATAAACATGTTTATAATAGAAAAAGGTTGACAAATTATATAGTGTTTTTATTAAGTTACATGTATGTTTAAGATTTAATAAAAAATAATATTCTTCATGGCCAACATTTAATGAAAAGTTATGATTAAATATCTTAAGTTACTTACATTTAAGAAATAAAGATTTGTAATTATTTATATTAAATAAAAAAATTAAATCGCATAACTAACTTCCAGAATTAAGATTTGAGTTCTTTTCTTAATTACATCAACATCCTAACCCTATCCACCTTCATCACTTATTTGGGCTCACTAAAATAATCTTTATTTATAATATAAATTAAAAAAGAATTAATAATAAAACAAAATTGCATTAATTTCAATCTCATTGACTTATAAATACGATTTTGTTTCCTATAAGTTTTAGGAGATCAGCATAGATAGTTTTCGACATGGATATTATTTATTCGAAAATTTCTTATATCTTTTGATGGTTTTTAATAAAATTTCGTTTAAAGTAAATACATTATATGTCATGGTATAAAATGATATGATGTATTTTTTTTATGGAAATAATAATTTTGAAAATTGTTAATTCTTTTTCGTGGATTAATATATAATATATTTATATATATATTATATTGATTTTATAGTTTTCACAATAAAAAATTATCTGAAAATGGAAGTTTTAGCTTAGTCAAGCGTCGAGGAAATTTATTAATCTTGATAATAAAGTTATTAATTATATATATATATATATTATATGGTATTTTTCAAATAAAAAACTTATAATGAAATTGAAGGTTAGATTAGTCAAGCATTGGGATTTTAATTATATCTAAAATGTTTTTTCGAAGAGAGGAGAAAGTAAAAGTGCTTAGCGTTCAAAATATACCATATATATATATATACTAATATATGGGGCTTTGAGGCCATGATAATAAAACAAGTAAATAGGAAACTGAGAAAGTAAATGCATAACAAGAGTAAAAAGACTAGGAAGAGGGATTTAAATATGTTGTTGCATCTTAGATCCAGTCCTTGTTGTTCCCCAATGAGAAGCTAGTGGCGGGGGTTATGAAGCTTCTTCTTGATACACTCTAGTTTTTTATCTCAGTTAGTCATGTGCTGATACAAATGCTCCATGGAGAGGAGGAGCTCCTCTCTATGCTCATGCCGATCCATGAGAACCTTGCTTAGAAGGAATTTCATGTTCTAGTAAAGGGCCATCGTGTGCATACACTGATTGAAGTACACATGTGTGTGCGTTGTATCGAGCACCCAAACAAAAACCTTGTTAGTACCCCAATGTATGAGATGAGATGCCTCTGGGCGATTCGTTCACGCTCATCACAAATGAATTCTTCCTTAATTAGGGACGATGTAAGATCCTAAAACCAAGTTCTTGCTTCTTCAAATTTTTGGTGAGATTGTGTGCTGCCACGATTGGCTCATTATTAATAGTATGTTATGCCCCTACAAACCTAGGCTTGCCAGTGTGGGGGTGACTACACAAGGATGGAAAATGGCCAAGAAATGGGTGGAGATGTGTCAAGAAAGAGATAATGGGGGAAAGATAAAAGGGTAATGATACTATAATAAAGGCATGTCCTTGTCCCAAACAAAGGAATGAGGTTAACCATGTGTTAGACTAGTTGGGAGATACCAACAAAGGTAAGTACTAGCTAAAAGGCGTTTCATGTAGAACTCATGGCCATGATATGGAGAGATCATCCTAGAGGTACAAGGAGTTAGTGACTAACATAGATGGGAAGGAGGCCAAGTGATTACAAGAAGTAACATTCCAGGCATGAATATAATGAAAACAATACTGAGGGACAAACTAGGAGTAGAGAAGGGTAAACCTACCTAAGGTAAAAGTCACTCAATTGTTTTCGTACTACTTCACAGCTCTAGAATTATTTGGTCAACTTCAAGACTTAACATAGAACTCTATGTAGAGAACCATATTATCGATTAAGACTAAATGCCAGTTGGGATTATGAAGGGAAGATTTGATCTTTGTGGAGCAAAGCTCACTAACAAGTTGGATGTCCCTTTTTCCAATTATGCTTGGATAGCTAGAAGAGATGAAGCTCTATGAGCATGGCTCATAGGATTGAGCCACTGCAAGTTTCCATTTTCCAATTGAACTATCGCATTGAAGGGAGGATTGAGCCATTAACACAACCATATTTTCTTTTGCAATTTCCCTAATGCACCAAGGAACATTTTTTTTAAGGTGGTTGATAATGTAGAGATTTGAATTACTGCGACTGAGGTATAAAATTCCATTTTTGGTGGTTGTAGAGTATGCTTAATCACATGGGAGAAGCTTACACGATCAGTGTGAGATATTGCGAGCCAAGTGAGGAAGGTTTGACAAGAGTGCAAATCATAGGGGTGGTACTTAAAATACATAGCGTCGGATTGCAAGATGGTAATGCTCCTTGTGTTGACTTTTTGCATTAATAACCAACTAAGTGGGTTTGTTACTATGTCCCTCAGTCGAATGGCTAGGTGGGAAGATGACAGTCTACCCCATCCTCTAGAATGCAGGGCACCGTGTATATATATATATATATATTATTATTAGTAGATTAAAATTTTAATATGTTAATAACAAATACATATAAATAATTTATAAATTTCATAATAAATTTTAAACATACTAGTAGTGTGTGACTTTTTGGAACGTTCTTCAATTTATTTTCTGATCTAATTTGTCTAGAATCTGACAAAGATTCATTGAAATCACAAGAATCTAAGAGAGATTCATTGAAATGACAATTTTGACACTTAAACTCTTCACAATCGAAGTGCCCTAGGATTTTTTGAGGGTGTTGAATCCATATATGCAATAAAAAAACCAGCTTAAACAATACAAAGTCAAAAAATCAGTTTTAATGATACGAATCAAAATTGGCAAAACTCTTACTATCAATCTAAAGAATTCTTTAAAATTGCACTTAAACAACTACTCTTAAAGATATTTGATTCATCTATTTACTTTAATAAATAATTAAATATTTATTTAAATATATATATATTAAAAATTATATAATATATATTATCTTATATAAGATAATAATATTTGCATTTAAATTTTAAAAGTAACGTTGAGATGTTTTACTTCAAATCATGAAAAGGAACACTTGAAAACTTATATCGCCCATTTAAGTCACTTTAACATTGAGTGGGTAAAGTTGTTAAAAAATGTGAAGCATATTTGTGAGACATTTAAAACATGTTCGACTAACCTAATAGAATGGTGAGTTTTATATAATTATTATTTCAAAAGGTGAGTAGCCACTTAAAATTTACATTAATTGAGAGTTGATCACGTACTACGACGATTCTCTCTTTAATTATAATTTAATGTTTTTGACATGGGATGTTTGTTAACATTTATTTAGGTGTGTTTTAATAATTATAGAGTTGGGAGTGTTTTATATATTTTTCTAAATAATCTTTTTAATTAAATTAATAATTATTTTATTTCAATATATACATATAATATTTGTTGATTTTAATTTAATGGAATTTGAATCTTTCAATTGTATAATTAAAAAGTTTATAATATGACCGAATTGTAAATTAAGAATGATATATTTATTATTAAAAAAATTATATATATTAATATATATATATAATAAATATATATTTTATAATTATATATATAATATATAATTTATAATAAAATTTCATTTAAATATAAAAAATACAAAATAAGTAAATAAAAAAAGCATATAGAAATAAGATGAGAAATATTATTTTAAATATAAAATAAAATACAATATATAATATAAGAAATTACAACAATTTCCTTTTTCTTTTTTTAATAGGTGAACAAATGAATTGTATTAGAATAAGTAAATATAAATAAACTTAAAGTAATAAATTATAAAAACTATATAAAAAAAAAAAGGTTTATTTTTAATTATTGGAGATAATAATTATATGTAGTAGTTGTTATTGGGCTTTAAATTTCTATTACAGAAACTAGATTATTGAAAAAATAACAAAAGTTATTTTCAATATTTATTAGAGAAAAAGCTTGATTCATAAAAAAAATGATGTGAGGTAACTCATAGTGTTTTATACCTATAAACATCTAAATAGCAAGTATCAACAAAAATAAAGTTTAGAGAGTTGTAAGTGTAAACCGCTTTCTTTCTGTTAACTATAAACCATGGAGACATATACAAGGACATAAACATAAGTCTTAAGAGGTGGAGGAAGGAGCCACCTAAATGGGGTTTGCTTCATAGATTTGACTTTATTGGGACCTATAGAGTTGAGTAGACGAGCTTGTAGCCTAGGTATCTCATCCCTTAGGTCAGGTTGCCCTTTCCCCATCTCATCCAACTTGGCACTCTTCTTGTCCAAAAAAACTCAAGCCATCATGGATGCCGTCATGGATTTCATCTTCTAGTACAAGTCTATGTTTAGCAAGTACTAATTTTTATCGCTTAGTGTGCCCAGGGTTGGGCACCCATTGACAAACATCCTCCAAGACTTCATGATCTTATATGCATTCACATTCACACATCCAATTGTCTTGCAAGTCTATAAATTCTCATTTGATGTCTACGGAAGTTTGATCCTTGAATTGTTAGGTGAATGCAACTGGATGTAACCTAGCGTGACCACCAACTGGATCCCACAACCACCCCTTGTTGTGGGAACCATCATAATGAGCTACTAAGAACTAGGGATAATATTGACCCAACACTCAATACTACTAACCAACAAAGACCATGTTCCTAGTGCAAGTAGTCTAGCATAACCACAATAACCCTCTACTATAAACAAACTTATACCAACAAAAGAATCTAAGGCCTCTATAGCTAGATTAAAATTACCTTTAACTTTAATAATTTTACTCCAACTCCAACAAGACTATAATCAAGTCATTACTTACAAAATAATCTCACCATACAACCTACTATGAACATTAACCACCAAACCTCAAGACATTAACATTAATTGTACACATTTATAATTGAGGGGCACCTCATGTCTAGTCAGCCACGTGAAGACTCCTCTTATTGTTCAAGTGAAATATTTATTCTATTTTGGTGTAGAATATTATAAATAATATAATTATAAACAAATATTTTAAATATATATATAAACTAAATATTTTCTATTATTACGTCTCTTCTCTGAGAAGCATATCCTTACCATGCCCCTTGTAACTTTGTGTGCTTTTGATTTAGATGTTAGACGATAGAAATAGCTTCATCCATTAGATTGAAAGTCAGTTACAGTTTGTTATGTGATAGTTACAATTCGTCTCATAGGTCGTTAAAGGTCTGTGTACTGTCTCAGATAAAAATCACAGAATTTAGATATGACTTCAGAGGGCGTACGTTGTGAAAGGTCTGTGTACTGTCTCAGATAGCAATCACAGACTTCAGATATCACTTGAGAGGGCGTAGGTCGTCAAAGGTTTATGTGGCATCTCAGATAGCAATCACAGACTTCAAATATGACTTGAGAGGGCGTAGGTCGTTAAAGGTTTGTGTGACTTGAGAGGGTCTAGGTCATTAAAGGTTTGTGTGTCATCTCAGATAGCAATCACAGAGTGTCAAATAGAAATCACAGACTTCAGATATGACTTTAGAGGGCGTAGGTCGTTAAAGGTTTGTGTGTCATCTCAAATAGACGCCAAGTAATTCTATATTTTCTACCAATTTGTTTCTTTGGAATCCAAGTAATTTTAAAATATCTCCCTTATTTTCGTTGCAGGGATTCGATTATATATAGTATTATCCAACTTGTTTTGGTTATATTTGTTTTCCCTGACTTAACCGCTTCACGTTATTAATGAATGAAGGTCATTCTTGAGAAATTGAATAACGAGAAGAGTAATACAGAGATCAAAGCGTGGGAAGAAAACGAAAATGCCAACTCATTGAGAAAGTAAGACCTTTCATTAATATTTTTATATGTGATGAATTTCGTAAATCAAATGAATGTTCCATGGATGTCAACTACCAGTGTTTGTTTTAGAAAAGTCTGAAAAATATTTGCTTCCTGGTGAAAATTTATACAGCCAGTGATAGAGTTTGTACCAGAAATGTTGCCACCACATTATTTTGATGCAGTTTGAAAGGGTACTGAATCTATATGTATATTTTGCATACAACCACCAACTGTATCTTGTTACCCTTTCATATACAATAAAATTCTCTCCATGATTGCTACGTGGGAAAATAATAAAAGAATTATAGCTGAGGCTTATAAAATGAATCATATTGATTGAACAAGAATTGGGTTTTTTCCTTTCTGTTTTGGTTCCTGCTTAAAACAAAGAGTTCCTTCGTTTGTGTTCTAACATGATATTAATTTTATGGTGTGGATGCTGAGACCAGGGAGCTATTCCCTTGCTTTTTACTGTAGTTGTTGATAGTTTATAATTTATTTAATTGGTAAGGAACCGATCGAGTAACGAGTCAAGGGCATAATGTGTAGGGCTCTGGGGGCGGAATATGACTCCTCTGGTCACGAACTACGTTGAGGTGTCATTTTAATAAGATAAAAGGCGCAGTAAGTCGAAGATAAGGTGGGGACTTAACGCTTCACTTGGTTGGTTCCATTCTGCTCGATCTTCCCCTAAAGAGGAAGGGGCAACAGTTTCATATCAAGCGGAGCGCTAATTCGCATGATCAGAAGCATTGATAATTCGAGCGGATATAATTTGCATAGATGATGCTGATTACATTGGTAATTGGATGTATTTCCATATCTAATGGAAATCACATTGGTAATTCGCATGTCTCGCTAGGATATCATACTCCAGATTTGCATATCCTGTAGGAATATCTCGCATATGGGGATGAAATAACCAGTAGATCCTTCATGAGGAGACTAGTAGTATACATATTCACCATAAATCCAAAGACCGGTGAGGGAGCTTGGTATATAATCTTGTATGATTTACATTAAGTTGAAAAGTATATTTAATTGAAACAACGTGGCTTTATCAATTGGTAGCCTGTCATTCTCCGTTGCTACTATATTGAAATCCTAAGTTCTTTGATGTAATTGTTTTTTTAATGACATTAGTATTTCTCTAAACAGATGGAGCTCAATATTGAAGCCAGAGCTAGCTCTCAATTTTTTATATTGCAACTCTAGAAATTGTCTTATTTATTTTGAAATTTCTGGTTTTTTTTGTTCATTTGATGTTGTGCTCGCATGTCTCACAGTGGACCAATTTACAGATATATAGAACTAGAGAATAATATGTATAGTTAAAATGGTTTTGGACCAATTTACAGATATATAAAACTAGAAAATAATATGTACAGTTTAAATGGCTTTTCTCTGTTTGCACTTTGCAACAAATCAACTATTCAATATTTTTTCAAAATTTGAATTCATTATTTCAGTTCTCAGATGTATCTTAGTGTTTCAATTCACTATTTCAAATCAATTTTAAATGATAAATGACGATTTTTATAGATAAAATTTATTTAACAATATCATTACACTTTATGCTTTATTGTTATGTTATATTTTTGTATATGGAGAGCTTATGTGTGAAGCAGGTAAGGCGCAAAATAATCTAATAATCGATTGGTCATGGAATTCTTATGGGTATAGTTGAATGCATAAATCCACTTTATGTAAATTCTAATCACTCACTGCATCATTGATGTAAATTTTAATAACCTTTCATTGATGTCAATTTTAATGAGATTCCAGAGTTATAATAAATATTTTAATAGAATTTGGTCATTGTCAATTTTAACAAGATGAATAGTAGTAACAAGATGAATAGCAGTGTGGTTGCTAGTCTCTGCTGAAGGGAAGGGAAAAATAAATATCAATTGGCACCCATGGTGACCATCTGGACACGCAGCAACCATGGAACCACATGCACCCAGTAACAATCAGAATATGGAAGCCGAGAAGAATCATGAAACCGAGCAAGTTGAGGAAGGGGCGGGAATTCGAATCATTACGCTCACAGGGCAGAACAATAGAGCCGGCATGAATTTTCCAAACAACAAAGCCAACATGAATTTGTCAAGATCACCTCATAATACTATTGATGAGTGATCAAGTTCATTGTAGCATCATCACATAACTACGTAGAAACCCTGACATTATCCAAACGCTTCTAGAGACATTGAAGCACCACCTCTATCTTCCAGTTTTGACAACCCTATCATTTAAATTGACTATTAAGGGTTACACCTACTCACGAGAAGATTCAAACAAGCCATTTTTGTGCACATTGATACGCTCTGTTAAAGCTATGTGCGCGCTAAGGATTTTGATATCTGTCGAGTTTCTGGATATCTAATCCCCAAAGAATTTTGTGTCTGGTCTAGGTTTAGGCTTTGGAGGGCTTTGGAATCCTACAATTGGTTATTGGGTTCCATGTTTTAGTTGATTGGAATATTGGTTATTGGGTTCCATGTTTTAGTTGATTGGAATATCGATGGCAGATGTCAGCATGGAGACCGATGACATGGAGACTTTTGCTTTTTAGGTTGAAATTAATCAGTTACTTAGCCTCATTATCAACACTTTTGACAGTAGTAAGGAGATTTTCCTCAGAGAGATCATCAGCAATTCATCTGATGTAAGTAAGAAAATATTTATCAATTTTTGAGTTCTCATATATTTGTCAGATAATTAGGCGAGCCTACTACAGGGTGAATAAATAAGGTTATATATGCTTAATATTGTTTGATGTTTATGTTATTTAAATGGGATGTAGGCTCTGGACAAGATTCGGTTCAAAGGGCTAATGGAATCCGTAGACTTGGTGAACAATTTCATAACAATTGCAAGATCGAAAGATCGATGACGAAAAAATTCATGGAGGCTTTGCAAGTCGGGGCAGATGTGAGCATGATCAGTTAGTTCAGTGTTGGACTCTATTTAGGTTTTTTTGTTTGAATTCTTATGGTATGAAATGGAATCCGTAGACTTGGTGAACAATTTGGGAGCAATTGCAAGATTAGGGATGAAAGAGTTCATGGAGGCTTTGCAAGTCAGGGCGGATGTGAGCATGATCGGTGAGTTTAGTGTTGGATTCTATTCATCTTACCTCGTGGTAGAGAAAGTGATTTTTACCACCCAGCACAATGATGATGAACAATACATTAGGGAATCTCAGGATGGGGGGTCATTTACCATCACAAGATATGTGAACAGTGAGCCCCTTGGGATAGGAACTAAAATCACTTTGTTTCTCAAGGAAGATCAGGTATATATAAATGCTCTCTTCAGTTTCTTCATCTGTTCGATTCCTCAACGACAGTTGGGGTTTCATTAGATTTAAGGGCATGACATTTAGAGAGTTGTTCATTGTTTGGGGAATTTTATAGTGATTTCAAACACAAAAGACCAGAGAACAACGCTCTGATACCATGTTGGGAATTTCTGGGCATTCCGAACAAAAGGAACAGAACAAAACAATGCTCTGTTTTTACACAGCGAAAACAGAAAAAAATCGCTTTGCTGAAACTGGTGTTTCAGCAACGTAACCGCTTTGCTGAAACAGGTGTTTCAGCAACGTAAAAATTTCGTCAGTTGCTGAACGTGGTGTTTCAGCAACAGTATTTTTTGACGCAAAACTATTTTCGACTTACGGTGTTTTAGCAACACGATTTTGACGCTAAGTCATTTTATGGGCATAAAAATTACTTAGAGTAAAATCAAAGTGTTTTAACACTCTGTGTAACAGTAACTGAATATCAGCAAAAAACAGTAAACTGAAAACTGCAAACTTGTATTCATGAACAGTGAACAAAAATTGATACAAAAACTTAGCTTTTACAAAAGAGGAACGCTTCAATTCCAGAAATCGATTTTCTTCAACTCAGAAAATCGCAGGTTCAGCACTTGCTGTGCATTTACAGAAGAGACACACTCGTTCTTCTAACCTTCTCTTAAAAACAGAACTGCTGTTCTAAAACTCAGACAAAAAACAGAACTGCTGTTCAGAAATCTTTTGCACTGCCTTACTTCATAAACAGAACTACTGTGCGTTTACATTTTATAGGAAAAATAAATATCTGATTTAAACTATAAACTAAGCAAAAAATCTGCTGATCTTTAGCTCTGTATTTATTGCAGAAGGCGGTGATGCAAGGCGGTGATGCCTTTTCAGCAAAAACAAGTCGGTTGTCTGCAGGGGATTTAATGCTCAAAATATCAATGGACTTTTGCGGCACCGAACAATCTGAATTTAATTGCTGAAGATCAGATTTGCAGTTGGAATTAATTTCCAACACTCCCCCTTAATTTCAACTGCTGCATACCCAGGCATTTCCTGAAATGATCAAAACTTTTCTTTGG
>APFE031427688.1:2456-15101 GCA_000404065.3 Pinus taeda
CCTCTCCATGTAATTAAATTTCACATTTCCAAATGTACTCCTAGCTTAATTGGGAGAAGAGAAGTCAACCATAGGGATGGGTGAGGAGTGAATGACATTAATGAGAGGTGGTTGAGATGGAGAAGGGAAGGAGGGTATAAAAAGGGAAGGGATAAGAGAGAAGGGGGAGTTTTTGGGGAGGTTTTGCTCATGATGGTGGGGGTTGGTTGTGATTGTTTGGACTTGTTATGATTTTGGGGAGACCTTGGAAACCTATGGAGGTTTCTTGGGTTTGAGAGAAGGAAAGTATTGTTATCTGGTTTGCACATTCTTCTTGAGAACACACTATATCTGGTTGGACTTGGGCACGGAGGGCTAGGGAACCTGTGGAGGTTTCCTGGGCTAGGAATTTGTTCCTAGTTGGCTGGGTGGTAAATCCGGTTAGGTCGGTGAGAAGGAGCATTCAGCTGGAGCTATCCAACAAAGGTATCATCATCAACCGCCTGAGCAGGTATTTTTCCATGAACTACTCTTATTAAGTTGATATCAACGGAATGCTCATCTTAATTTATGTTGTTATGATAAAATGATTAGATGTTAAATGTTTAAAATTTTGCGAGAAGGTCAGAAAGCTTCTTTTATTACTTGCAAATCAACACTATAATAGATCTGTTAGTGTATAATAGAATAAGGCTCTAATAATAGGAATCGGGTTCTTACAAAAAGTATGAATGGTGGAAACACATTAACAACTATCCATTGGGCTTATGGAGTCAATAACATCTCAGTATTACAATAAATTCAACCTTACATAAAAGTCAGGGCATTCAGCATTTAAACATTTAGAACATAAACTCATATAGGACCACACAGTTTATAAATGTATACAGGAAGTCAGAGCACATTCAATGAATTCTGAGTGATTATATATCCATACCACTGCAAGAATTAGGAAAAGGACAACATCACATATTCTGAACATAAAGATCCCTCATGAATCCTGAGAAGTAAAGCCAAACTTGTATTACTGAAAATGAGTCTTACATAAGCCAAATACAAGATTTTCCATAAAATTTCCAACCTTTTGCTAATTCGACCTCTTGCTCTATATAAAGAATTTACAATTATGATTCCATCATCCATGATCAAGACAATTCGAATTTTTCATCAGTGACACCTATTCTAACCATAAAACAAACCATTAATTAGAACTAGCTGTTAACTAGGAGTGCTAGTGACCTAATACAACTAGGAGTGTAACTCCTTATCATGATTACAAAAAAATTATCTAAGAATTTAAAGCATTATTTGGCAAATTTCAACCTCAAGAAGTCAAATTTGATGAAACCTCCCACGTGTTCATCTGACTGCTGAAGACAAACCCTAGAAATTAGGGAACATGTTTCCCTGTTTTTAGGTTTAGGATCCCTGAAAATGGCACGTGAGACAGAGCCTTTATCTCCTCAACCATGACACATTTTTTGAAACTGAAGGAGTTTTCTGTAGTCTAGGATGTCTAGAACAAAAACCTCTCTTGGTTGTTTAAAATACTTCTCCAGCTGTCTAGACTCGATCCTTGATGTTCCTAGAAACTAGGAGACTGTCCCTTGCTTTGTTCTGGCTGAAAAATGGGCCTTGGGACAGAGCTCATAACTTCTCACAAAAAAATTATTTAGAAAAACTGAAGGAGGCTTTTGTGAAAAAATCCATGTTGAACAAAAACCTATCTTTTGTTTTTGAAAAACCTTCCCTACCTCCCATAATATGTCTTTGAAAAATAGGTGTAAAACAGATAAATATGCATGTGAAAACCTGCACCTACAGCAGTTTCATAGCGCAACTTTGGTCCATCATTTCTCCCAGATCATAATGGATTTGAAGAACGTGGAAGAGGTTTTTGTACTTCAGTATCTTAGGAATGAAAACCTCTTTCCCTTTTCATAGATGAGCTTTCAACTGCTCAGAACCTCTTCTAAAATTTGACTAGTAAAAACTGTTTTTTCTGCTAAAACAGGCTGCTACAGGGGTTTCGTAGCGAAAAATAGGATATTTACACTGTCTGCACTACGAAAACATGGATTCGTAGCTAGTTTTAAAATTTCTCCAAAATAATGTGAGATATGACTTCTAAACACATGGTGAGGCTTCTAGGACATGGAATGAGGCTATCAAACTTTATTTGAAGATGGACATGAGACTCTAACCCTATGACTTAGACTCTAAAACATAAAAATGACTTGAACATGACTTGACCATGACTTGACCATGACTGATACAAGAATTGAGAAACCATGTAAGTTATCCAAATTTTTTTAAGGAAGTTTTACAGTGATAACACCTGGTTTGGAACGTAGTATTGAACATATCCTCTCCGTTTATGTGTACCTGATGGTATCTCGACATCAATTCGATATTAGAGAACATTGTTGCTCCCTTTAGCTAATTGAACAAATCATCAATCCTTGGCAAAGGTTACTTTTTCTTGATCGTTACCTTGTCCAAATACCTATAGTTAATGCACAATCTAAGAGTACCATCTTTCTTTTTTACAAACAACAGTGGTGCACCCTAAGGCAATACGTTGGGCTTAATGTATCCTTTGTCCAATATCTCTTTTAGCTGCAACTTCAACTCTACCAACTTAGGTGTGCTCATCCTGTAAACTTCTTTTGATGCTGGAGCTGCACATGACACCAACTCAATAGAAAATTATACCTCCCTATGAGGTGGAAACTCTAAAATGTCCTCAAGAAATGCATCCTGAAACTGCTCCAAAACTGAGTACCTAATTAGCACATCGACATTCTCAACCTCCTTACCCTTGTCACTAGAAATGTGTACTACAAACATTACACAACCTTTTCTGCAGCTACGCTTAGCCTACATAGAGGTAACCATCCCCACTGATGTATGCTTCTTATTTCCATACAAAGTCTTATTTTCCCCACTATCATCCACACACTCAATGGCCTTATGAAAGAAAACCACTTTGGTTCTGTGAAGGTATAGCCAATCCATACCTAAAAGCATACTATATGATCCCAATGAAAATGAATTCAAATTTCCTATTGTAGGCATTCCATTTAACTCAAATGGACAAGATTTTACACAATGTGAAATCACTTCTTTGTACCTGTAGCTAACTATACCAAACAAGATTCTACATACACTTCTTTTCTCAAACCACACTTATCCACTAGGTCAGGATTAATATAGCTATATTTTGATCTAGGAACAATCAAAATGGAAACAAGTTGATCACAAATCTTACCATCCATCTCAATGATTGATGGTTGATGATTTTCCTACCTGTTGTCCACAACTATACATATCCAAGGAACACTATGATAAACATCACCAACTGTATGCGCTTTCTGAGCATTGTACATCTGGGATCTAACACCATAGTGATACTGTGAAAAATCCCTCTTACGATGATCCTTACCACATATTCCACACTACAATGGTTCCCTATCACCTCCTCTAACATGTTGTTCTCTATGTCCCTTCTTAGCTATATTGAATCTTTTGTAAGGAACTGCATTTTCTTTCTTACTTTCATCTTGAGGTCTTCCTCTCTTTGGTCACCATTTTCCTTTAGCTTTCTCATTTCTTTTTAAGTCACATTTAGGCTCAACTTTTCTCTTTCAATGTTCATAACAATGCTTCAACTTTCAGACAGCCTCCTCCAAATATCTAAGCTCATCAAAATCAATCAAGTCCCTATATTCAACTATAAGTCCACTGATGAATCTCTAAACCTTGGCCTTAACATCCTTGAGGTAAGGTGCATATCTCAATAGCTCCATAAATATGCTAGTATACTCCTCATCTATCATAGAACCCATATGCAACTCATAAAATGCCTTAGCTCTATCATCATAGTACCTCTCAAACAAGTAATTATTCTTGAAGAGTGTTTCAAACTTATGCCAAGTCAAATCTTCCTCATGTATACCTTTGACATTCTTCATGTCTTCCCACCAAATATTTGCTTTACCTTTTAGACTGAAAGTGGCTATCTTTTCTTTCACGTTTTTTGAATAATCATGCAATTAGAAGAATTTATTCATACCAAGCAACCATGCCTTTGGATCTTGAGATTTCTTCATTTATCCATCAAAGGTAGGTGGATTTTATTTCTTAAAATCATGTCGAATGTAACCCCCATCACTCCTATAATGATGATGACAATGACGATCATGATGCCCGTTAAAACTAGAACTAGAATAATACCTGTGCCTATCACCTCTCCTATCTAGAGTGTCCAGCAACTTGCCATCCCTGATTGTGTTAGATCTATTTGACTTGTATCTACTACGAGCCTTGCTACCATATGTCACATTAGTTTTGTCCCCATGTCCATGTCTGATCCAAATTGGCCCTTTTCGTTGCAAAGATGACACACTCTTAAGTATTATCACATTCACCTATGCTTGCTTCTCCTGTGCTTGCATGTTTTTGTCATTGTCTCCTTTGCAACTCCTTATTTCTTCCTTCTGGCCTCTCAACCTGTCTCCTAATTTAGAAGAGTGCCCCACACCATACTCCTCATCTAATGCATAGGGAGATTCTATGTAGCCTACGACCATGCTAGCCATTTGATCTCTTTCCTGCAAGGCATACTATGTCAACTAAACCAAATTTGTACCTTAGCATAAGTAAGGGAGGATAGCTTGTCTACAAGATCATCAAATCAGTGTGATACATGTACAACATAACCATAATAACATATTTATCTAGGATTTTTTTTCTTTATAGATGTATAGAAAAGAATCACATACCAAATTTGCAGCTTAACACAGAAATGTGCACATACGAAAAGAATAAGTAAACACATAAAAGGCACAAAGGGAAGACAGCAAGGCTTGATAACGAAGTTCGTCCAATTTGGACTATGTCTCCAGGCCCATCTCTACAATGGGGAGGCCTTTCTTATTAAATGGCATGAAAGAAAAGAGAATTACAATCATCAACTGTCCACAAGAGGCTTATACCAACAATCTACAACATGGTTGTGAAATAGATGCATGATGATGGAGAAGTAAGCAACACTAATGCATCTGTAGCAACAAAAGGGGATGGAGTCATGCAAAACTATCTAAACACAGAAAAAGATGCTCTCTCAGCCTCCTACCAGCGAAACAACATACTGCAACAAAAATGCCTCCTTTTTTCTCTTTTCGTGGATTGGTTTTTTTATAATGGGTTCTTTGGATAGAATCCCATTCAAATCAGGGATTTCCTGGTTCATATTAGAGGCTAGTGGCATGGAAGGATCGGTGGGTGTAACAACCTCTTAAGCTAGCCTTTTTATTGTTGCACCGATAATACAAGAAAACCCCACAAAACCACTAAAATCCTGCAAAATTGCCTTTACCCGGACTTCAGGAAATGTAAAATCGAGCTTATATTATTATCTAGTCTGGCCTGTTATTGCAATCGACATTGGCCAATCATGTCAGCATCCCACTCGTGTATTTCTCGGTGCCCCGATAAGGATCCCACCGATTGTTTGATCACCGATTGCTCTACCTGTTTGCCGATATATCTATCTATATATATATATTTCCCAGTGCCCTGATAACGATCCCACCGATTGTTTGATCACTGATCGTTCTACCTATTTGCCAATATATTATATATAAATATATATATATGTATGCATATAATATAGATATATATATATATATATATATATAATATATATATATAAATATATATATATATACATATATATATTATATATATAATATATATAATATATATATAATATATATATATATATATATATTAATATAGATATATATATGACCTTCGATCCATTTGCCCGCCAAACTACCGATCCAATTTATTCAGAGATCAGTGATCGGGGTTTCCTCAGTGCCTTTCTTAAATCCACCTCTATGCATCCTCTGATTGTGATTTTTCCTTAAGGCTCAAAACCCATTTTCAAAGGAAAAGCCTCATTTTCTTAAGGATCAAAGCAACCTTCCTTGTGCGATAACTTCATCATCCGAACTCGGATTAAAGTTTTGTTCATGCCATTGGAATTAGGATGACGAGATCTACGCTCTGATCCTAGGTTGACTTTATTCCGATCACTTTCATTTCTGAGCTTTTCCATGCCATTGTATCTGAAGATCCACCTGGATCAATCCTCTCCATTGAGGAGCTTTTGGACAGCCAAAAGCTTTTCATTATTATCTGGTCCAGCCTGTTATCACAATCGACATCGGTTGATCATGTCAACATCCCACTCGTGTATTTCCCGGTTCCCTGATAACGATCCCACTGATTGTTTGATCACCGATCAATCTACCTGTTTGCTGATATATCTATCTATATATATCACCCAATGCCTTGATAATGATCCCACAAATTGTTTGATTGTCGATCGCTCTGCTTGTTCCCCGATATATATATATATATATAGATACACACACACACACACACACACACACACACACACACATATGTGTGTGTGTGTATGTATATATATACATACATATATATATATATATTATATATTATATATATTATATATATATTATATATATATATACATATATGACCTTCGATCCATTTGCTTGCCAAACTACCAATCCAATTTCGTCAGAGATCAGCGATCGAGTTTTCCTCAGTGCCTTTCCTAAATCCACCTCTATGCATCTTTTGATTGTGATTTTGCCTTTAAGGCTCAAAACCCATTTTCAAAGGAAAACCCTCATTTTCTTAAGGATCAAAGCAACCTTCCTTGTGTGATAACTTCATCACTCGAACTCTGATTAAATTTTTGTTCATGCCATTGGAATTAGGATGACGAGATCTAAGCTCTGATCCTAAGTTGACTTTATTCCAATCACTTTGATTTCTGAGCTTTTCCATGCCATTATATTTGAAGATCCACCTGGATCAATCCTCCCCATTAAGGAGCTTTTAGACCATCAAAATATTTTCATTAGTCAATTGGTAAGTGAGGGAACTATTCCCTCACTTTCTCTTTCTCAATCCATTTGGCCTTGCTGGGGTGCATTCTCTTGAAACCAACTTGAAGGTATTCTGCATCTCCTCACTGTGAAGTCCTGGTTCTTCTGTCAAGGATGATGTCTTCAGCCAACTCATTGAGATATTCTGGTGCAAAATCATCGACTGTAGGAACTGTTTGCACCTCAGCATTGTCCATGATCAAAGGTGGTTCATACATCTTTGGGTTCTCCACATTCACTATTGAGTACATCTGCATATATACCATCAAGTCAAGACGAAAGGCGTTGTTCCCCATATTCTCCAATATGGTGAATGGTCCATATCGGATTGGCCGCAACTTCTTTCCTTCTCACTTCATCCTGTCTTTTCTGACGTGGAACCACACCTTTTCGCTCACTTGGAATTGATGGTCGACTTAGTGTTTATCATGTCAAGCCTTGTAATGGGCTTGAATTTTCTCCAACTGCTCTTAGAATGCTTGGTGAATCAATTGGATTCGATGAATGAACTACTAAGCTTTGTCCCTATCATTACGTCCACTAGAGCCATCTTCCCTTCCAAAGACCATATCAAAAGGGTCCTTTGGCAGGTAACCAAAACATGTCTCAAATGGTGAATTCTACGTAGATGAATGCACTACTCGGTTGTAGGAATGTTGTATATAAGGGAGATGTTCATCCCACAACTTGGGATGTTTCCCACAATAGCCTCATAATAAGTGTACCAAGGTATTGTTAACAACCTCTATTTGTCTGTCGGTCTACATATGAAATGTTGTGCTTCTTTTCAATTTGGTGGCCATCATCCTCCACAAGCTGGTCCAAAACTCTCCAAGGAAGCAAAAGTCCTGATCTAACATAATTGATGTGGGTAATCCAAAGTGGACCTAAAAATGTTGAAAGAAAAGAGAAGCAGTCTGCTCTGCAGTAATCTACTTTTTACAAGGCATAAGAATACACATTTTTTTGAAACGGTCAATGATGACATACAAATAGTCATGAGTCTTCCTAGAAAAAGGTAAACCTCCTACAAAATCCACTAACACAATTTCCCATGGATGACTTGGAATAGGGAGTGGTGTGTAGAGCCTAAGTTTTCTATTAGAGGGCTTTGAAACAAAACACATCACGCAACCCTTTACGTAGCGAGTCACAATGTTTTTCATATGAGGCCAAAAACAAAATCTTTGTACATGAAATAAAGTCTTCTCAACACCAAAGTGTCCAGACATAAGAGAGGTGTGGGCCTCTTGAATTACATGTACTCTTTCTCTTATGGGAATACACAATTTACCAAGATGATACAACAATTTCCCCTGCAACTGATAGTTGTCCACCTATGAACCATGGGTTGTTTTTGCATAAACCTCCTTAAAGTCATCATCATTAGCATATTGTTCAGCATAACTCTCAAAAGATAACGAAGCATTATGCAAAATAACGAAAGCGGAAATAGGAGGGTGAGATAGCATATCAGACACTTTATTACTGGTTCCCTTCTTTTAATTTATTACCAGATGAAACTGTTGAAGAAAGCCCATCCACTTGAAATGACAAGATTGCTACAACTTGGTTTGTGACTGAAGGTACGACAAGGGTTGATGATTTTTATGGATGATGGTCTTCTTTCCAATCAGGTAGTGTTTCCACTTTTTCACACTCTGCACCAAGGCATAAAGCTCCTTTTCATAGGTGGGATAATTTATCATAGCTTGAGAAAACTTCTCAGAATGGTAGCAAATTGGCTTATTTTTTTGCATCGGTACAACTCCCATGGCATAATCGTTGGCATCGATTTCGATCTCAAATGGATGTTGGAGATCGAGAAAGGGTAAGACTGGTGCGGTGCTAATTTTTTCCTTCAATGTTTCGAATGACTTCTGTTGTCTTCCTCCCCATTGGAAAACCTGTTTCACACTTGTTAATGTGTGCAAAGGTGCTGCAATAACAAAGAAATTAGCAATAAATCTCCTCCAATACTAGGATACACCTAGAAAGCTACAGGTCATGGTTACACTACTAGGCTTAGGCCAATTTACAATTGCTTCAATTTTAGAGGGATCAATTTTTAACTAAACATGACCAACAATATGACCTAGATAACCCATAGAGCTTTTCCCAAATTCACACTTTAACAATTTTACAAAGAGTTTTTCTTTCTTCAGCACATCAAGCACTTTCTTTACATGACTCACATGTTAAAACCACTTGCTGCCAAAAACTAGTATATCATCTAAATACACGAGAACAAAATCATCAATGAAAGGCTGAAATATATCAAGCATAACCCGCATAAAGGTGGCTGGAGCATTGCAAAGCCCGAATGGCATCACCATCCATTTGAAAAACCCTTGCTTGGTCTTGAAAGCAGTTATCCACACGTCTTGCTCTGTAATTCTAACCAGGTGATAGCCACTGTGCAAATCCAACTTTGTGAAATAAAAATCACTTTTAAATGGTTTAATAAATCATCTATGCATGAGAGGGGATAGCAATTTTTCACCAATATCTTGTTGAGTGTGTGGTATTTCATGCACATCCTCCAGCTACCATCTTTGTTTGGCTCTAGAAAAATCAGTGAACCACATGGAGAGGAGCTCAGCCTGATGACGCCTTGGTCTAGCAATTCCTACACTTTCCTATTGATCTCCTCTATTTCAATCGTCAACATCCTGTACATGCCGATATTTGGAAGAGGGGCATCATGCAATAGATGGATTTCATGTTGGATTTCCCTCTTTGGAGATAATCCCTTCGTCTCTTCAAAAAATTCAGTATAATTAGAAATCAATTCTGTCAATTCCTATTTGTGCTTCCCATCGCAGCACTGAAACACATCAGCAAATTCGGCCTCTTTCTCCCTTACAACCATAAGCATGCATGTTTTACTAGAATTCACTAGTCTTTTCATTTTCCTAGAGCTTACGAGCCTGGCATTAATTTTATTTTGATGAACCCACACTATGTATTCTACCCCATCCATGGTGATGTGATATTTATTCTCATGGTGGTAAAAGACTACTTTTCTATCATACAGGTATGGGCTCCATAATACCATGCCACAGATATCTAGTGGTATTACATCCAACTCTACTTCATCTACTAGCTTAGCTGTAATCACAAATTTGATCTTACACTACTAGGTTACATTCAATTTCATTTTATCATGTATCCATCCAAGTGGGTAAGGTTTTGGGCATGGTTTTGTCTCTAAGCCAAGCTTCTTTACTAGGGATTTTGAAATTAAGTTTGCTTGGGACCCAGTATCAAACAGAGTTTCTACCTTGGTGTGATTTACTGCAACCCTGATATGAAATAATTCAATTCTTTTTCGGCCATTCGAAAGGGACTCATCTACAAACATGGTGCCTTCATGCGATTTAGAATTAGCAGGAGGTGTAAGGTTACCTTTTGTTCCTACTGTTGTGATTGGTGCTTCATCTCCCAAATATGATCCCAGGTCTTGCTGTGCTGCTGCCACTATTTTCTACTTCCCTTTTCCTCCATACTTCTTTGGACACTTTTCTGGGTGCTGCTTCCAATAGTGATTGTCATCATGGCTTTCCTTCTTGCAGTGATTCTAATAGGGCTACTCTCCTTCTTTGGCTGCTACTGTTTTCTTCTCCTTCCCTTTCTATCTCACTTTATATTTTCCATTGGGAGGTTTCAAAGGTGGCTTTCTGGATTTATCCTCTCTTTCATTCTTTCTCCCTTTCTCAATATGAATTTCTTTCACACTAGCTGAATCAATATTGGTTGGTTCAAACAATAACAATGAATGCCTAATATAACTATGCAGTGAGCCAATATACTTAGTTACAACTTCAGGTGCATCAAGTGCAATACTCAAATTCAGTTCTTGCTTCCTAAATTCTTTTGTAAAACTCTGAACATCTTGCCCTTTTCCTTGCCTTAAATATTGCCAATTCATCAAAGATTCTTGTTTGTATCCTAAGGGATAAAATTGTTCCTTTAGTGCAGAAGTGAAATTAGACCATGAGGAAAAGAGCTAACCCGCTTTTTTACTACTTTGCAATTTGATCTCCCAGCAAACGAGAGCTGTGTTGCCCAGCCGTAGAGAGGCTAGCTGGACTTTCATCTCATCCTCTACGATTTGTTGAATCCTGCAGTAAACCTTAATCTGCCTGATCCAATCATTAAGCTTCTCTATGTTACTTTCACCATTAAACACAAGAAGATCAAATTTATCATCTAATATAAAAAAAGGTTTCTTAGATGCATCCTTTGGATCTCTCTAATTATGGTGGTGAGAGGAAGGAGAGCCTTTGCTAATAGAAGGAGAAGGAGGGGGTTCTTCTCCACCATTCCCATGTGTTGAACCTTGTCCTTCTGGATTCCTCTCTTCTACTTTTTCCAGTCTTAAAACTAGCTGACTGATGTTCTCTACCATTGAATAGAAAGTCTTTCTGAATTTTCACTCCTCTTCAATATGGGCTTCATCTTCATCCATGTTTCTTCTCCCAAGTGCATGCCCTGTGTAGGTTTTAACTCCGTATAGAAATTACCTCCATATGAATTCTAAATCACAGGAAAAAAAAAGATGTGAGAGCATAACACATAAAACACATATACGTAGAGATTTCCCACTGGATCCCAAAACTAAGACTACCAAATTGATTTTTTATTATGTTCCTTTCAATGTTACAATACATATTTATACATGTTGAAGCATTCAATACCATGGACTGAAAACCATCGCGTCCAATACCATGGACCGAAAACCATCGCGTCAAAAACCATGGACCGAAAATCATCGTGTCTAAAAAACATGTGCGAAAGTCATGCAAAAAACCATAGGTGGGTCTTCCCAACCTAACATAGGGTCCAAAACCAAAACTTTCCGGGGCGCTGCCCCAAACCCCATGAAATGGGGTTACGGGTACCCCTCAAACCCCCTGTTAAATATGTGGAAAGAATATAACACAACCAAACAATCTCCCACTTGTTGTTTTCTTTCCGCAGGGGGCCACAGGAGAGCTTAGTCATTTTTTTCAGCCGTGAAACACCTATTGTTTCTCTACACCAAGGGAACTTCTCAGAGCTAATATATTTTGTTAATGCATCTACAGTATTCTTCAAAGTGTCCACCTTTACCAGCAACACCTTTTTGTCTTCTATCATATCCCTCACAAAGTGATACTGAACATCAATGTGCTTTGTCTTTGAATGATAAGTAGGGTTCTCTACCAAGAAAATTGCACTTTGGCTGTCACAGTCTATCCTTATAGCTCCTTGTACTAACCCCATACTTGAACACAATCTCTGCAACCAAAACTACTTCCTTGCTTGCATGAGTGGCTACCATGTATTCTTCCTCTGTAGTTGATAGTGCCACTACAGATTGTTTCTTACTCATCCAACTGACTGCCCTCCAAATAGGTTAAACACATACCCACTTGTAGATCTTCTCTGATCCAGATCTCCAGCCCAGTCTGCATCAACAAAGCCATGAATATCCAACACTCTGTCCAATCCTGGTCTTCATTGGTAGCACAAACCATAATCACTAGTGCCACGCAAATACCTGAAAACCCGCTTCACTGTTGTCCAGTGCTCCTTCCCTGGTTTTGACATAAAGCTGCTCAATACTCCCACTGCATGTGCAATGTCTGGTCTAGTACAGACCATGGCGTACATTAAGCTACCGACTGCACTT
>APFE031427688.1:35521-54856 GCA_000404065.3 Pinus taeda
CAAAACTCTGACCATTGAACTTCTCAATCTCTATCTTTCCGCTACTCGCCATCTTCTTTCACCGCCAGAATCGATCTCGCAGATCTCCCACTGAACAGGGTCTACCACAGGCCCGAGCGAAACCCCTCAGCAACAAAGGCGTCCCCTTGAAGCCAAAACAACTCTGATACCAAATGTAGGTTTTAACCCCAAACAGAAATTACCTACATATGAATTCTAAATCACAGGAAAAATAAAATGCGAGAGCATAACACATAAAACACATATACACAGAGATTTCCCACTGGATCTCAAAACCGAGACTACCAGCTTGATTTTTCATTATTTTCCTTTCATGTTACAATACATATTTATACATGCCGAAGCATCCAAAACCATGGACCGAAAACCATCGCGTCCAAAAAACATGTGCGAAAATCATGCACAAAACCATAGGTGGGTCCACGCAACCTAACATAGGGTCCATAAAGTGGGGTTACGGGTACCCCTGAAACCCCCTGTTAACTATGTAGAAAGAATATAACACAACACAACACCCTGCTTCTGGATCGAAAGGTTTTAGTTCCCCTTCACCTCTATGAAACCTGCTTCTTGTTAGCATACAAACATGCAATTCACATCTAAAAAGCCTTGCTCTGATACCACTTGATATAGGATGTTTTCACTTATAGATGTATAGAAAAGAATCACATACCAAATTTGCAGCTTAACACATAATGTGCACATAAGAAAAGAATAAGTAAACACATAAAAGGCACAAAAAGAAGACACCAAGGCTTGATAATGGAGTTCGTCCAATTCAGACTACGTCTCTAGGCCCAACTCAACAATGGGGAGGCCTTTGTTATTAAATGGCATGAAAGAAAAGAGAATTACAATCATCAACAATCCACAAGAGGCTTATACCTCCAATTTGCAAGATGGTTGTGAAATGGATGCCTGATGATTGAGAGGTAAGCAGCACCAATGTGTCTATAGCAATGAAAGGGGCTAGAGTCATGTAAAAATGTCTAAACACAGACAAAGATGCTCTCTCGGCCTCCTGCCAACGAAACAGTGTGCTGCAACAAAAATGCCTCTTTTTTTCTCTTTCCGTCGATCAATTTTTTTGTAATGGGTTATTTGGACAGAATCCCATTCAAATCGGGGATTGCCTCACTCATAATAGAGGCCGGTGGCGTGGAAGGATTGGTGGGTGTAACCGCCTCTTAAACTAGCCTTTTTATTGTTGCACTGATAATGCAAGAAAACCCCACATAACCACTAAAATTTGGAAAAATCGCCTTTACTCAGACTTCAAAAAATATAAAATCGGGCTTATATTATTATCAGGTCCAGCCTGTTATCGTAATCGGCATATTGCGGGGTGCGCAATTCTGTTAACGAGAATGATTGACCATCAATCACCAATCATCGATATCGACATTGGTCGATTGCGTCAGCATCCCACTCGCATATCGCTTGGTACCCCGATAATGATCCCGCCAATTGTTTGATCGCTGATCGCTCTGCCTGTTCGTCGATATATATTTATATATATATATATATATATATATATATATATATATAAGACCTCTGATCCATTTACCCATCGAACTGCCAATCTAATTTAGTCAGAGATCGGTGATCGGGATTTCCTCAGCGCCTTTCCTAAATCCACCTCTATGGATCCTCCAATTGTGATTTTTCCTTTAAGGCTCAAAACCCATTTTCAAAGGAAAATCCTCATTTTCTTAAGGATCAAAGAAGATTTTATTGTGTGATAACTTCATCATCCAGAATTGGATTGAAGTGTCATTTATGCCATTGGAATCAGGATGATGAGATCTACGATATGATCCTGAGTTGACTTTATTCCAATCACTTTGATTTCTGAGATTTTCCATGCCATTATATCTGAAGGTCCACCTATATCACATATAGACATATATCAAATAAGTGCATCAAATCATACACATCATTCTAGCTAGTGTCTCATCATCAATGCAAGGCCATATCCACAATACATGCTATAATCTCCCGCATGACAACAACCATGACTCCATTGTACACATTGTCTCATGCAACTATCAACCTGCATAGGCAATGCCTAATCGAGTACCATATCCATAACCATATGTAGTTGATCATAAACGATCAATTCTTGTAATCAACCTACAAGACTGGTACATGTAATCATATAACCAAGAATGTGACCCAACATACAAGGATGTAATTAGGCTGCATATAATCATATAACCAGTCATATACTCTTGACAATGCATTCCATAAAATTAACATCAAGTTCCTCATGATAACCTTACTACAACCATGATCAATATGATGCAATGCAACAAGAACATGGAATGTAAGTGTAAGATACACAATTGCAACTGATGTGCATGTATGAACAACATAGTCACCGTTATATGTAGTATCTAATATGACCCAAAGAGAGTGCAACCTACTTCGATACCAATCTGTAACACCCCTTCCTCCCAAGTCCAGCCAAGAAACCAACCAGCCAAGGTAAACATGTCATGAGAGAGATTACTATAAGGGATTCAATCTCCTTGGTGACCTTAATGAAATGGAATCGACGTAACACATCAAACAAAACCATCCACATCAGCAACAACACGCTCAAGAGACATGTCGGCCACTTAGACATCCTGTCCCTGGGTCCCACTGATGACTTAAGCCTTTTGAGCCAAATTTGCTCTCATGCTATGGACAAGACAATGGCCAGAAGCCAAAGTCGCTCTCACAAGCCTATGTGCTAGCGTCCCTAGAGTCCTTTTATTAGAGCTTTGCTAGAAACCCCACAATTTAAGCCACTTTTCTAGCCTAGAATCCCAACCTCTACCCAAAACTTGTTAAAACCACCAGAATCAATCAATCACATGATGATAAGATAAAAAAAATAAAAAAATAAACATTAGGACTAATCTTGAGCATCCCCAATTGGGATTGACATTCTGTCAAACACTTGGCATCAATGCAACCTATAAGTCTACGATACAAGACAGAGCATAAATGACTAAAATAATTTATGAAACATAACTAGAAGGATAACCTCCATCTCCATTGAACTATTATATGATCAATTAGGCCTTGCATCCATCCATTTAACAATTACAAGTGAATAAATGAAATAATCGTGACATAAACCATTCATTTAACCATGCTTATAACCAACATAAAACCGTGTAAATATCATAGATATGAAATCCATCAAGTCCACATATAAACTAGTGCAAAAGTAAGATAACTTAACTTTCATTAATCATAGTAAGATCCAACTAGGTTTGGGACTTCCATGTACCACCTAACCATAGACATGGTTGAACCAAATCTCTCTTTCAGCTAGTCACCCCCGTGTCATATTCCAAGAATAAGTGTGGGATCCTATAGAATATCTAGTCGAAGAACAACCAAGGGAAGAGGTTAAACCACATCTACCCTCTTCACACCATGATCACACAACAACCATTGCTCCGATCACAACCGAACCAAACTTGGGATGCCATCCAAAATCCATCATTATCCTTGAGGAATTTTCCATCTCCTTGTCTCTTAGGCTTTACTGAAATCCAAACCAGATCACTAGGCCCTAAACCAAGACCTTTCTCTCAGGATTTACCACAATCGAAAACTTGATCACTAGGCCCTAAACCGAGACTTCTCCCGCAGGCTTTACACAGCTCCCACCAAAATTGGTCAAGGGATTTGTAGGCCTTTGGGAATGGAAATTATGACTACCTCCACCCTAGATTCTGAAATCCATTTGGTAAAACAAAGCTCAAAAACCAAATAAACATCCCAACACCTTGGCATTCAGAAAAAGGTAAGGCTAGGCTAAAAGCCACTGTCATAACCCAACAAAACCATGCCACCAACAACAAGAGAACCATACCAACATGCAAAGCCATGCATGCCCAAACCAGCTAGAAAATCACATTATAATAACCCTAGTGAAAAATTCCATGTAATAAAAGTTAAAAAAACGATAACCATAAATGAATGGTGAAAGTGGTTCTACCATGGTAAAATTAACCTACATGGTGTATTTCGATCCACCTTGTATGAAATGGCTAGGTGATAATTTTTTGGGTGATAATAGTATGGACTGCAACGTAAGAGTGTCAAGAAAAGATAGTATGAACACAATACATGGTAGGTTTCACTTCCATAAGACACTGAAGGGGAGTAATAGGAAGAGAGAGAGAGAGAGAGAGAGAGAGTTGAAACAAGGCAAGTAAGGAATGAGGAATGTAGGGGGTGAGACCTAGTAATTTGATCTAAGTCCCCTTTTCTTTTGGTGTACATGATATCAAATGAGGCAGGGGAGGCATACCCATACCAGTCGAGATAACTAATTACAAATAATAATTGTGTGCCCAACAATGTGGGTCTGAGAAACAGAGTACGTGATACATGATATGCTGGAATCAAAGGCTCAAAAAGTGATACACTGATACAATGAGTCTCGTATACATGATGTGCCTGGAAAACAGTGGCCATGATTGAATACAATAATATATGTTGATATGAGTACATGAGACATAATTACCCTCAAGCTAATATGGTGAGGGGGGAGGGATCACAACCAAAGAGGCCCTGCTAAATAGGAAAGGGATTTGAAGATTTGAATGGACTATTCAAAGGAGACATGCATATTGTGTGTGTTGCAAGCGATTGAAACCGAACTAGTCAGATCTATGGAATTGGATCTAAGACTAGATCATAAGATATTGACATCTGGAAATATAGGGAGTTACCTAAAGGGCCACCCCCTCATGGGGTATGAAGCATCTCACACACACCCAAGAAATGTTGGTACAATATGCTAGATCAATGGACCATGAAGTGTACGATCCTCGATCATCCGATATTTAGTTGGAGTCGAGCACACATGAAACAACCAAGTCAAATGAAAATTATGATTCCATTTTCTTGATCTAAGGCACCGAATAATGATGAAAGCTAGAACTAGGTTACACGACCTTCTAAACCACTCTCCTAGAATAAATGTGTTGAAGTCGATAGAAGAGGGCTTGCCAGAGGTGAGGCAATGAGGATTAAGAGGATCATAGTTATGTGAATGATAGGCCAACAACAATGATTCTGATGGAAGGAGACAAAATGAGAGGTGGACTTATGACCCCCCTTATTAGAGCATAATATTCATTGTTGACTTAACAATGACTGAATTGATTACAAAGGGGATGGTCAATTACTCATGTTAAACACACATGGATCTGAAGGATAAAACATGAGAATCCATTTTTATTAACAAGCAATATACATTTATAGTACCTAGTTTTACCGTTGGGTTCCACAGCCCAAGGTGTCTTGGACTCCTCTTGTCTATTCGGCTTCCACACTAACCCATTGAGGATTAGGTGTCCAACATTCCCCCCCTTAATCTGAAGGGTTATGTGTGAGTCCAAGAAGAGAGCTGTAATACAAAATGTGAAAAAATGCATAACAACACTAGGCTAAATGTGCTCTCTGAAATGTTGGTATAAAGGGTGGTGGTTTAAGGATGACCACCAACACTGGAACACTTAGTGCAATTCCTGGAACTATTCCAAAACTAGCAAGAAGCTGAAGTCTTCTACTAGAGGAAGTGCTCCTATTGTTTTGAAGAGGGAAACCTTCAACCATGAAAGGGAGGTCTCACCCTGCATAAAAGGGAGAACTTCAACCTGAAAAAGGGAAGTCTCAACCTGTGATGGTTTATGGATGACCAACAACTCTGGAATGCTTAATGCAATTCCTGGAACTCTTCCAAAACTGGCAAGAATATGAAGTCTTCTGCTACAGGAAGTGTCCCAAATTCTTTGAAGAGGCATTACTAGCTGAAGGCATGCTCAAGGGAATCTTTGTTTCTTGCTACAACTCTGAATCTGGTATGGCAGGTTGTGGCTCAGGATCGCTTGATATGGCTTTAAAGCTTGTAGATGACCATCATTTCCCCCTTGTCAGATACAAGGTGACATGATGGAGAAAACTCAACTGCAAGACTGTTCAATACTCTAGAACAAGTTTTGACATGTGATTGGAATATATTCTTGGGTGTTGATGCCCATTGCCAAGAAGCGATCCATCCAAGATGAATCTTTGTTATTGAAAGATGTTTGTTTCTGAAGCATCGGTGTGAAGACTGGGTGGTTTTATGACAATGTTTACATGGATGAAGACCAAAACAATGATCTTTCAAATGGCCAACTCGGTCACAGTGTTTGCATTTCACAATGTGTTGTTGTTTTTGTTGTTGTGGAAGAGGGGCAGAATCTAGAACAGCTGAAGGTAAACTCTCATGAGGAGCAGGTGAAATGTCATGAATGAATCTAGCACTCTGAAACTGAATGGGCTTTGAGTAGTCTAGAATATGAAAGGACAAGTCTTTTTCATATCCAAGACCAGTTCTATGCTTGTTGTGGACAAGTTGTTCCCAAAGTCTGATGATGGGCTTGGGAAGTGTAGACTGAGTTTCTGCATCTGCATGTACAACTGCTACTTTATTGGGTACTAAATTTGAACCAACTGTAACATTATTGACTTGCTTCTGATGGGTTGCAGTCTTAATGTTCTGAACATAAACATGTTCAGAAGGACTCCTCTATTTTAATTCTTCTTGCTGTAGCTGAGATTCAAGTTGCAAAAAATCCAATTTCTCTTCTCCATTTGGTAGACAGAACTGAATGTCCATGAGAGAAACTTTGTTGACTTTTAACATATCATGAGTAGTAGACAATATGAGAGTTTTGAGGAAATCTAATACTTCATTGATTCTAGCTATTTTTTTCTTTAATGTCAGAATTACACTTTAAAAACTGATCACAACTACTACTCAATGCAGAAAAGTAATACCCACTCACAGTAAACAATAGTATTCTTTATAAATGTGCAGCAAATGATTAGGGTGTAACCATCAAGCACCAATTACAATATATAAAAAATAAGATGATGAAGCTACGTTACTGTTGAAGACCTTAAATTTGATGCTATGATGATATCACTAAAATTGTGTATTTGATAATGATCAGTACAATATATGAGTATTTGATATCACTGCACTTGAATGATAAAACACTATATCAAAGGCGAAGTGATTGTTTTAGCTACAGGGTTATAGTGTACTGCTACAAGAACACTGTGACAAGGCTATGCTCAAATGCAACTATGAAACCTTGCTTACTGTACCACTACAACCCGATTATTCCTTAATTACTGTAACTAGACATCATCAATGAGAAACCCTTGCCTTTTCATGGCATCAATACACAAGATTATTATAGCCACGAAACAAATCCTTCACCAATCTGTCCTCAATCCTCTTGTCTTATTGAAGGAGAAGGGAATTAAATCTTCGAAAACAAGAACGACTACAAAAAATACCTTGTTAGTTTTAAGATCATTTGATTTGACCAACTTCCATACAATATTATTCTCTATATTGTCACTGTAATGAGTCAATTTTTTGACTGTTGCTTAAATGATAGTAAAGTTGGTCTCAACCAAGGTTGGCTTCATTTTGTTAGGCACTAGAACATATATATATATAGATATTCTGAAACCTCCACTGTAACAATATAGGGCTCAACAAACTCTGCACATTCCATAAATGAAGACGTTCAAGTCTTCTAGACATTAGAGACTTTCAAGGCTGCAAGCTGTAGAGCTATTTTAACTTCAGTGACAAGATATTCTTGAAGAGGAATAGTCTTAAATGCAACATTAGTTTTTCTGCAAGAGAAAAGCAACCCTCAGTACATCTAAATATATCTGAAAGTGGATCATGATGCTTGCCTTCAGATAATAATTTTAACTTTCAAACTTCTTCAATCAAATATTCGTTGGTCCAAGCTATGCTGAATTCAAATTGCCATACCAAGCTTTACACTATTATTCGTTGGTCCATAGAATACCAAACAACCTTCTACATCATACTCTTTGCTTCATAAGATTACAATCCAATGGAACGACATAGTGAATGTGCAAGAAATGGTATTGAAGATCCTCCATGGATTGATGACCAACAGGGTATACGAATGCCACTACAGTCGGGAAGATGGCCATAGCTTAAATATATGTCAACGTAAATACAAAAAGTGTAAATACACAAAAAATGTACAGTGCTTTCAACAAAGATATATATCAGAGGTATATGTCATAGGTATATAGCATGAGACTATAGTGTTCACAACACTAGACCTCTGAGACCAGGCAGCCTGAGACCATTGCGTAAAATACCCGTAAAGCTTATAAATTTCTAGAGGCTTTATCCATCATTGTTCTCTTCCACTTTGAACCAGTATAAATCATGTGAAGTAAATTTCTTGATAAACTTCATTTGATTAATTTAACTGCCATTTCTTCGAAAGCTACCACTTCTGGAAATAAAGAAATCTCCTAATATGTATGTAGTTGGGTTGACTCCTTGTACACAATGCAAATAGTGCCATCCTCCAATTGAGGATACATGTCCTTGTGCTGTTGTAGCAAAGCGCTTAATAATAGTACAAATTGAGTGTTTAGAATAGAGTCTGAAGAAAATCAATAGTAGTTAGATATTTGGAATAGAGTCTTTGGTCAAGAAGCACAGAACCAGGTGTGTTCGCCCGCTAGATTCATACACGAAAGCAGTCACAAGTTTCTAGAATTTGTACCCTAGAATCTTCTCAGACCAAGACGATGGGTGCCTACTGGTCGATGATAGATGCTTTCTGTAGTGGCTCGTCAAGATACCTTCAGATTAGGAGAAACTAAAGGCACACCATATCAGTGTTCAACAAATCAACAAAGTAGAAGAACTTTGGAAAGCAAGCCCTAATGTGACCCTTGAAGATCTCGAGAAGCCCGGTATAGATGATGAGCTGCAACTTGTTGCTTTAAAATATGAAGATGCATATCATTATCAAATGTTTTTGCACCGTAGGTGAAATTAGAGGTGGATTATGACAAGATGATGAAAGAGTCGCAGAGCAAAGACAACATTACTATCCATTGGGATATTGGTCTCAATAAGAAGCGTATAACATACTTTGTCTTCCCAAAGGAGGATAATGAATTACATTTATTACCCGGTGATGAGTTGAATTTGCGTTACTCTGCGGATGCATTGTAGTCAGAAAAGAATATAAACAACACAATCAAGTACCCGATGGGCATTTCTAAGGCAGAGACATAATTTAATTATTCAAACTGACAGACAGGCCGGGGGTAGTCTAATACCAGACTTTCGTTGTCAAACCTTAGGCTACATAGAAATGCTGGCAACGTTGTAGGAATGTTGGCAATGGAATGCTGACAACACTATAGGAGTAGGTATTCGATGGGAATACCAAGTGTTACCCATATTATCACGTAGAGAGTAGACCCAGATTATCACATAGAGAAGAATGAGAATATTATGGTAGAGGGGAGTTACAATAACAGATAGAGGCCAAAAATGGCATTGGAGAAATGACAGGTTGTAGCTAAAATTTAGATAAGAAGATACTCACGAGAAAATATTCATGAAATGCAGAATTGATGGCAAAAAAGATCTGCACATAAAGGCCATAAAAAAAATGGCTCAAATTAATTATGCAAGGCAGGAATAAGCCTGCTCTAATACCATGTTCAACACACATGGATCATAAGGATAAAACATGAGAATCCATTTTTATTAACAAGTGATATACATTTATAGTACATGGTTTGACCATTGGGTTCCACATCCCAATGTCTCTTTGGATTGCTTTTGTCTATTCCGCTTCCATACTAACCCATTGAGGATTAGGTGTCCAACAACTCAGATGAAGGATTTTCAAATATAGATCAGTATAGATGGAGGAAACATATGCGAAAGCTAGGATGAATGTGATGCAAATATGGATGAAACATTGTAACTAGACTGAATGCAGCTCAAAATAGACTCCATGGATGTAAGGGTCACTTCGATGATGCTTCCACATGGAAGAGGTGCATAGGGGACCATGAAAACATCATTAAATAGTGGTTACTCATAATTGAGCTTGACACATAAGTCAAAAAGTAAAAAGGAAAGGTGGTACTAGAGTACATGTAACTCATATGAAGATATCTAGTTTTAATGAGTGGCAAAGTGAGACCTTATGGAAAAATGGCTTCCTGATGAAGTTTCAAATTACCAAAAATAATGAGAGACCCATTATAGAGCTTAGTAATATATTTTCAATAGTGCTAATGGTTCATCAAAATTAGCTATGGTTGGTTGAAATGGATGATAAAAAAACTAGGATTTTTCTTATAAAAGCACTTTTCGTCCCTAAATCCAATTCATCTTCACATTGAGCTGTTGGAGAATATGGAGAGGAGGAAGCCTTAAATATTGGTTAGATTGGAGATGAAAAATAGACCATCAGAATTCATATCTTCGACTCTCAAGTATTTAACCGTACTTGTCTAAAATTTCCTTAATGCTTCTTGGAAGGATGGTTCTTGGTGAAAAATTAAGGAAAGACGAATGAGGGAATGAACTACTAGAGATGGTATAGGGTCATCCTCACCCACTAGGTTACACATGGGAATTGGGTGGTAAGTGAGGTATCACATAGAGTAGAATATTTGAAAATATGGTATCAAATTTCTACAATATGTGATGTGTATATGGCTCGCTGGAGAGGCTGATAGGACAAACTATGCAAGGAATGGGAGCATAATCTACCATACCTAGATTTCTAGTGTCTAGGCTGAGACCGATATTTGGAGGGAACTAATCAAGTATGCAAAGGTGGGAATGATGGCCCTAGTTGGAGGAGTTTGTGGAGTTCCATTATGTTCCAAGGGCCTGAATAAAGGATTCAAGAATTTAACCCAACCGAACATGAGATATTTTAGAGGATAGTGATTAGGCATATGAGGATAGGTGCCCCCATTTTTGTATGGATGGATGCTGCATGTTATGGACATGTCGAATCTATTTAGAATAATGGACTCTAAACACATTTTCATGAGGTGGTTTTCCATTTTTTGTTTATGCTTGTCTTCTTGTGAAAAGAATGTATGGATGTAGTAGGAGAAAGGAAATGGTGGATTACCAATATCAATTGGCGTTGCATATAGGAGTCAAATGGATTGAAGTTCTAGGTTTTCATACATGGTGTCACCATACCAAAGAGTGGATTTGGATATAATGAACTGATGCTCACTTAGACGACACGAAGGTTGAACAAAAACAATGTCTAAGGGACTAGGTTGTTGATGTAAGAGATAGGAATGATTAATTGGTTCATCCCCACAGTGAGTTGAAGTGATATAAAACTTTAGAGGTTCTTTAAGGTGAATAATAATAATGGTACAAAAGTCGACTCTACCAGATGCACTAGGAGGGTTGGGGAATATTGCTTCTCCTAGGCTCTCAAAAGTGGATGCCCCCTTACCCAAACATTTGGTGTAAATGTAAATACCAAAAGGTGGATGAAGATCAAATTCATGGGTTCACATTAAGGAGTGATGGAAACAATAATCATCATAGGAGACAAGGTTCACATGTGCATTGTCAGAAGGGTTGGACAAATGATTAGTAGATGTGACATATACCGATGTTGAGATTGAAGTGTTCTCTAAAGAAGGTTGGAAATAAGCACAATAGTAAACTCCAAGAGAGTCCAAATAGATTGATCTGATGGATGGTGATAGGTAGAGAATAGGGGCAGAACTATCCATCATCTTGAAATTAGAAAGGGGAATAATAATGGCAGGCTAGGAAACCTCCTGTTCTGTAAAGTAGTGGGGTTAGAACATGTAGGTAGAGGGGAAATGTAATCACTATGAGAAACATCTAACTTGTGAAGGACTTGAATTGTATCACAAAAATATTTAAGACGGGGACAATGATGGGAATACTGTCCATAGTTACCACATAAAGCACAAGGGTGATTCGTGCGTAAGGTTTTTTATTTCTTAGTTGACTGAGGTAAGGTAACATGGACCTGAGAAATATTAGAGTCAGGAAAGGTATCATGGACCACATTATTAATATGATGGAGCTCAGGAAAATTATTAGTGGTGTTCCCAAGAAAATCACACAAAGCACATGGATGAGAATGCTTTGGAGGTTTAGGAAAAGTGGGAGTTTCTTGGGGTGCCTTTTTTTTGTTCCCTTTTTTCTTTGCTTTTCTCCTGTCACCCAATGATTTTAGGAGTGATTTCCTGTTGGGGTTGTTGTGGAACTAAAGCAAAGGAAGGGGTGCTTACAATGGGTTAAGTCATAGTCAAATATATATAATTTTTGACTTGGTTGGGAGGAGTGTTTACAAGAGGATTAATGTACCAAATTGGGATCCCTAAGGTGATGCTAGGAATACTTAATGTAGCCATTACAAGGCTAGAAAAAATTATTGGTGAAAGGAACAAGAAAATTATCAAACCAGAGCGGTAGTGACCTGGAAGAACACTACAACATGCATATGGTTTATTGGTTCTAAGAGCCCTGTTTTTCTTGGTTTGTCCTCCCTGTTGTTGGGTTGCAGGATTAGGATGGTTACCCTTAGGGAGATTAGGTTTTCGAGCTTGGTTACTTTGGTAGTCTTGACGTTCTTGATTATGGTTACCCTTCCACTTGTTCTTATTTTTGGGTTAGGGTGATTGGTAGTACTCTGCTGAGCATACAATTTATTCCATGGAAGTGGTTGTTATTGTGGAAGAGGAGGTGGGGGCATGGGATATTGAGGCATTGGTGCTAGTGGGGCTGGAGTGCTAGGCAGTGCATAAGGATAGTAAGGATTAAGGGAAATATTTTGATAACCAGGCTGAGAAAAAACTAGCCCTGTCATCGAATATGTATATTGGGATATGCATATGACATGCTTGTATCTCGGTAAGAGTTGGCATGTGAAGGATCAGGAGGGGGATATCTGTAAGAAAAATTGGTCCCCACTCGGGTTGAACATAACTCATAGAAGGTTAAGGATATGGTGATGGGTGAGGGTGAGAAAGTGATCCAATGATACTATCAGTGGAACATGATGCCCTTGGTGCATTAGCAGCACTAGGACAAGGCATATTAGGGAGGACAATATAAACATAACCTGACAAGGCATTTATGAGATCATATTTTAAGACTATTTGGAGAGATTCTTCCTCATTTTAAGGGAAGTGGAACGTGACATATTTACCTATGGGGGCCAAACTCATTCTTAGAAAACAATAGTGTTAGGCTAGGAAGTAACTCCGTAAAAAAAACAACTGATTCGTATATTATTCCATAGATAACTCATTGTTATATACAATAGGGAGTGATTTTTCAGTTCTCTCCTAATGACTATTCACATTCCTAATTTATTTATTTACATAAAATTCCCCAATCATGAAGATTAGGTGTCAACATTCCCCCCCTTAATCTGAAGGGATGTTGGTGAGTCCAAGCATCATTCTGAATCGTTAAAGCTTTTCCCTTCCAAGTTCTTTGGTGAATATGTCTACAATTTTCTCATTTGTAGAACAATGACGGAGATGGATTGTTTTGGCCTCAACATGATGTCGAATCAGATGATATTTAGTATTGATATGCTTCGTTCGATCATGGAACTTTGGGTTCTTGGCCAACTTTATTGCAGAGGTGTTGTCAATCATGAGTGGAGTTGATTGTACTTGTTTTACCTGCAAATATTCAGGAATTTTCCTGAGCCACACAAATTCTTTTGTTGCTTCAGCTACTGCCACGTATTCTGCTTCTGTTGTGGAATTTTTTGGAACTGATTGTTTGTGTGATCTCCAGGAGACAGCTCCTGATCCAAGACTCATAGCATATCCTAAAGTAGATACTCCAGTTTCTTTTTCTCTATCGAAGTCTGAATTAGAGTATCCGATCAAACTGAAGTCATCCACCTGCGTGTACTTGATTCCATAGTCTTGAGTTCCCTTCAAGTACTTTAAAACTCTTTTTGCAGCAGACCAATGTCCCTCACAAGGATTTTGCATAAACCTAGAGAGGATTCCAATAGCAAATGAAATGTCTGGTCTGGTAGTAGTAAGGTCGTTGAGACTTCTTACAAGCTTTCTATACTTTGTTGCATCCTCAAATTCCTTTCCTTCAATAGATGTGAGCTTTAAGTTTCTTTCCATTGGAGTGGTAAGAGGATTGCACTCTGTCATACCAAATCTATTTAAGATATCTCCAATGTATTTCTTTTAAGAAAGAAATATGGACTTTGGATGTTGGGTTACTTCAATGCCAAGATAGTAATGAACATAGATCAAATCAGTCATTTCAAAGCTTTTCCCCAATTCTTTCTTTATGGATGCAATGTAGCTTTCATTGTTCCCTGCCATTAAAAGATCATCTACATATACCAAAAGATATACATTGCCAACTTTCTTGACAAATAAAGTTGCATCATCAAGATCAAAATGATTGAAGTTGAGTTTCAGAAGATGCTCAGTTAGATTTTCATACCAAGTTCATGGTGCTTGTTTGCGGCCATACAAGGACATCACAAGTTTGCATACTTTATGTTCATATCCTTTCACAGCAAATCCTTCAGGCTGGGACATAAAAACATTCTCTTTTAGATCTCCATTCAAGAAGGCAGTTTTTACATCCATTTGATGGACTTTCCAACTGTTCTGAGCTGCTAGTGCAAAGAGTGTCTGGATGGTGGCCCATTTTTTTGTGGGGGAAAAAGTTTCCTCATAATCGACCCCATCCTTCTGTGCAAAACCTTTTGCCACAAGCCTAGCTTTTTGCTTTTCAAGTGAACCATGAGATTTGTACTTGTTCTTGTAGACCCACTTGCAGCTAATTGGTTTGGTTCCAAATGGAGGATCAAACAGCTTGCAAGTGCCGTTATTTATGAGGGCATCACACTCCTTTTACATCACTTCTTTCCCTTCATCATGAGAAGCAGCTTCTTTAAAGGAAGTTGGTTCAAAATCTGTAGACAAGTTCAATTCACAATCATAAGAAACATCCATATCAACAGGTGCATTAGAGTCATCTACATCACCTCCATTTTGTCGGTTTGAATTTTTGGTTCCTGTTTTTCCAATTTCATCAGGATGAACACTTTCAAGTTTCTTTGTCAGCCACTTTGGGGGACCTTTCTGAGATGGTCCAAGCTGCTCTGTTGATTGAGTTGGGACTAATTCAAGATTGAGTCTCCCAATTCTATCAATTACATCACTTAAAGCATCATCCATTGTTGGGGTTTCAGTCGGGGGAGAGTGTTCTTCAGAAGAAGATTCCACATGTTGATCTAGAATAGGAATCCCCCCTTCAAGATGTGTAATCTAATTATCAAATTCTTGAAATGATTTCGGTTTTGCGAATCTATCCAAGCGATCAAGTCGCCGCTCAACAACATTGTCATATTTGGACGATTCAAGAAACATTACATCTATATATACAACAAACTTTTTATTTACTTCATCATAAAGGCGGTAGGCTTTGGAGGTGTTTGAATACCCCAGGAAGATACACTTACGACTTTTAGCACCAAGTTTGTTTCTATGTACCTTTGGTATCAAAGCATAACAGGTGGAACCAAAGACCCTGAGATGTTTTATCGAAGGAACATGTCCATACCACAATTCATAAGGAGTCTTCTTTCTTATAGCATTATATGGACATCTATTCTTTATATATGCGGCACATAGAACAGCATCAGCCCAAAACATTATCTTTACATTTTTGAAGAAAAGCATGGATCGTACATATTCAAGATTGTTCTATTCATTCTTTCAGCTATACCATTCTGTTGGGGATTATAAGGTACAGTTGTTTGATGTTTGATCCCATGTTGGTGAAGATAGTTTTCAAATTCATTTGATGTATATTCTTTCCATTATTAGTGCGAATAGACCCAATATGAGATTGTGCATCATTTTCAATCCATTTATGAAAATTCTTGAATGTTGGAAAGCATCAGATTTGTTCTTCAATAAATAAACCCAACACTTCTGGTGTAGTCATCAATAAATGTCATGATATATTTATTTCCATTTGCAGAAGGAACAGGCATTGGACCACATAAATCTGAATGAATAAGTTCAGGCTTCCTATGTGCTCTTGAATGTGAGTCATGAAATGGCTGTTTACTATGCTTTCCTAGAATGCAAGCATCACATTGCTTAAGCTTTCTAGGAATTGTAGGCAAACCAGAAACACCATTTTCTTCAATAAGCGGAGACTGTCATAGTTCAAATGTCCAAATATAGAATTCCATAATAAACTTGATGGAAGTGTACCAACTTCATGATGAGAATTGTATGAGAAATGTTGTGCATGAGCAGATGTTCCTTGCAGTTTGAGAAGCCTTTCTTCTTCTATTCCCCTCATGAGTGAGTGATCAGATGCTTTTCTTACCTCAAGCTTGCCACCAAACATATGAATGGAGTTACCTTGCTAGCGGATGTGGACCAAGGACAACAATTTTCTCTTGAGCTGTGGGAGATATAGAACATGATCCAGAAGAAAGTCTGGAAGACCAGGCATTTAAGCCTGATTGTGCCATGCCCTGATGGCTTGAGTTTTAATTTGTCTACAAAGTATACTACTCCATCAACATTGTTAGTAAATTCTTCAAAAAAATCTCTTCTAAAAGTCATGTGGTAAGTTGCTCCTGAATCAAGCAAACAATAATTTTTCCAAGAAGCAAGTGAAGCATTAAATAAGTCTTCATTTACTCCAATATTAAGTGTGCCACAACATAGTGAGTGAATTCAGGTGCTTTACCTTTCTCTTTGTCATTATTTTTACCTATGGGTTTGTTTCTTTCATACTCAATTTTGTCCGAAGGCAACTTGCATGTGGATGCATCATGTGATCCATTTCTTTTGCAGCGTATACAGTGTAAATCTGCCTTTTCTCCTTGAGAATGTCTGCCCCCCCTGCCTCTGAAATATCTTCCTCTTCCTCTTCGTCCACCTCTTCCTCTTGTAGAATCTTGAGCACGATGTTTTTCTTTATGAGCAAGGCACACAGTCTCTTCAGAAGACTCAGGGGTTGTCTTCTTTCCAAAAGCTTTTTCTCTTTCAGCAAACTTATTCACAAGAGAGTCAAAGGTCATATCTTTGAGATTTCCATTTGCTTGCAAAGACTCAAGATAATTGGAGTAAGTAGGATAAAGTGCCTTGAGAAAAGCAATAAGAGGGATATCCGGCTCAACCTTAGTGGATTTGATATCATGCATTATAGACTTTATTTCAGATGCAAGAGTAAGAGGATCATTATTTTGCAGTTCAAGAGTGAAGAGTTTAATCATGAGTTGGACGACTTCAAGTGCAGAATGTGAGTCATAGAGTTCTTTCAGCTTTTGTAAAGCTTCAAAGATAGTTGAATATGATGAAATATGGCGACTCACCTCTTTATTTACAGATGCTGCGATTAATGCATAAGCTTTGTTGTTCTTGTTTTCCAAAATGGCAAGCTCTTTGTCTGAGGTAGGCTGTACTGGGTCACTCTCTCCTTCTCCGACACACACTCCTTTCCACAACTCATTGAGGATGAGGGTGTGTTGTATCATCCGGGACCAATCAGGATAGTTCTCCTTGCCAGTGAGAACTATTCCTATCATAGAGATGATTGAATGCATTCTGTAAAAAAAAATCCGCTGATAGAAAAAATACTTCTACTGATATACAGTGAAATTGTACTCAAAAGGGCAGAAAGATTTCAAATACTTTATGCACTATGTTTTCTTCAAATCCCTCCAAAGTTTATAAAAATATCCTCATATAATATTTCCATATCACCTCCTTTTTTTTCTTTCAAACAAGAGCTCCACACACATATAAAGTCAACAAAGGATTCAAATGAAAACCATTCAATAAAAACTCAGTTCAATATATAAAAGCGGTGTATATCACTCAATGCATTCAATAACAGGCCCCTTTTGCCCAAATCCAACAATCAAGACCTCATTATTTTCTGTGATGTGGTTCAAACAACCATCGTTGGGAACAAAGGTAGCAATCTTCTTTCCATTCTTGATAAGCACAACTCTGGCACACTTACGGTGTGTACCATATACACGAGCAGTTTAATACCAGAACTTGGACAGCAGTTCAATACCAAATGTTATGGACAACGGTTTAGTACCAAACGTTATGGACAAGCGGTTCAATACCAAACATTTCAAATACCATTCAATCCGCATCGTTCAATAGTTCAACTTGTACGTTGTGTTAAAAAAGGCTTGAACGTTGTGTTAAAATCCATTCAATGCAGTTTAATATATACATTCAACGCACGAAAACGCGACAGTGATGCAAGCAGTTAAACCATTCAACGCAGTGCAAGCAGTTAAACCATTCAACGCATTGCAAGCAGTTAAACCATTAAACCATTCAACGCAGTTAAACCATTCAACGTAGTGCAAGCCACAACATTTCAAATATCGCAGTTCAATGGGACAACGTTTCAAATACCATTAACGTTTGAAATACCATTATACAACGTTCAAATACAATGCAGTTTAATGCCATTCAAAGGGACAACGTTACCAAACTGTTACACAAAAATATCGTCACCTTGATTATTTGCAGTCGGTGTAGGTCTATCACCACCTATACCAGCTTCCTAAGCAAGTCTTAAACCTCAGCTCTTCAAAACAAGCTTGAGAAATGAGAGAAAGACATCAAAAAAAGCAATGTAACTCTGGTTCCGCACTTTCTCTTACTTTTTCCTGCGGGCCCGCACCTTTTGTTCAAGTTATTTGCATACTTATACGCTTTGTATGTATAGGGGAGGGTGCGTACCCCTGTAAAAGTAAAAGAAAGTCAAAAGGCGCAATCTTTATCTTAAAAAACTCATCTTGGGTTAATTCTAGAGTTTTCTAGAAGCATTTGTTACGTGGATTGTTCACTCCAAGTGGTTCATGAATCCCATCATAGGAGGAACTAATCCCTTGTTGAGAGGAGCTATCCCTTTAAAGGAGGACTCTATCCCTTTGAAGGAGGAGCTGGTAACTGATCTCCATTGCACTATAAATTGAGGAATTGGGTTAGTGGCTAGAGAGGTTAGAAGCTGAACTTTTGAGGGTAAATGCTAGTGAAATCAAGACTTCCTATTTGAGCTTAAGAGGAGAGATCACATACCTTTTTGGCCCCATTAGGGAGTGAGTGAAGCTTGTCAAAGTAGAGGAGAATTCTTGTTGGACCCTGGAAGGAGCTTGTACAACGTCAAGGCAAATGTAAGGTTCTTCTCCTTTTGAATTAATACAATCAAGCTCATTTTTCTCAACAAGTATCTCATGTTATTTGTTTCATGGACTCCTTGACTTTCATGTTATATATGTTTTATAATACTGGTTATTTAGGTGCTATTTAATCGTTTTCCTTGTTTGTGCTTGCAGGTTTGCGACAAAGGAACTTACTTGGATC
>APFE031427693.1:3296-17084 GCA_000404065.3 Pinus taeda
ATTCCTAAGAAGACAAGGATGGGGATTTGCAGTACATGTGCTTCTCTTAAATAAAAAAGGGACAAATGTGAAGGGTCTTAAAGAGGTAGGCATTCATAACTTTAAATTTTAAGATTGTATACTTATCAAGTATGAAAACATATTTCTTAATGGCTTTCTTTTATGTTGTGTAGATTCAATTGTCAAAGAACTTCAAGAGCATCGAACAACAAACAAATGAACGGAAAAAGTTGTACAAGCATCAAAAGAAGTGTTATGATAATCCGAATAAATATTTGGGCTTGATAATTGATGGTATGGACCAGAAGAAAATACTTTGACCACATTTTGTTTGCACACCCAAAAATTTATAGGAGGAAAATTTTATTCAGTATCACTTTGTCAGTTGTATGGTCTTCAATGGGAAAATGTTGCCAAAGGTGTACTTCACAGCTCCAAATATTCATAATGATGCAAATCTGACCATAACCATAATTCATGATGTGCTTTCTTCATTGGTCTGGTAATCTTCCTAAAGTTTTGTATCTACAATTGGACAACACTTGCCGTGAAAACAAAAATCAGGTTGTTTTTGGATATTTAAACATGCTTGTTGAATTGAGAATTTTTCAGAAGGTAGAGATTGGTTTCCTTCTTGTTGGGCACACTCATGACCATATTGATCAGATGTTCAGTCGTTTTTTAGTCACATTGAGGAGGAAGGAAGCTGGGATCTTGCCATCATTAATTGAATGTATTAAGAAATCATACATGCTAGAGCCTACTTTTGATGTGTTGGAAGAAACTGTTGACATGCGAAGGTTTATTATGGGATCATATGGCGAGGGGAAATGCATTGAACAAGTTAATAACATTAGCTTCCAACATCAATTTCGTATCAAAAAAATTGATGGAAAAACACTAATATGGGGCAAGAAGTATTCAACTACTACAGAATGGGCATCGTTATCAGGTTTGCAATTTTTGAAGTTCATTCCAGATCATCCAATATTTGCATCGAAAATATTGTTATTACAATCAGTTGGTGAAGTTCATAATGCACGCAAACAAAACAGAGATATAAATTATTCTGATTACCTAGAAGAAATAAAAAATGTATTAGATATACATATGAGTACTTTGACATTGCTGATTCAGTTTGGTGGGAGTCATTTTTCAATAATCAAAGTGATATCATTTCAACAAGAAAAAATGAAGATATACCTTTGAAAATTCCATTTATTTGGCCACAAAATGTGTCGAATGCACATGAGGAAATAAACATTGTTGAACAACAACAATCTCAAGGTATCATTAATTCTTCACAGGCAGAGGAAAGAGAGATGTATATTGGTTCCAGAAGATCTCGTGCACAACGTGAAGCCATGGAAGACCTTAACAGGGTTCAGTACAGGATATTAAGGAGGGTTGCATGATCGCAGTGCTAGCAGATGTGAGGAATCTCAATGGCTATCCATTTTGGGTAGCTAAAGTTATAAAGGTCTTTACAGAAAATGAGGATGTTACAAGTGTTGAAGTACATTGGTATGCCACAAATACACACCCATTTAATGGTGTGTATAAGCCAGAGATGGTAGTTGACAAAAAAATGGCGGAAAAACAAAAAGAAAGGGTACGAATATAAATCGTCGCCGCACAAACATATTGAAATTGGAGGATTTTGACAAACTTGTTTATGACTTCAATTTAACAAAGAGGGGAACTCTTCGCTTCAAGACGATAGAGATTCTGAAAAGGTTGTTACCAGAAGGAACAATATTGAGATGGGGGTCTGCTGAAACCAGTCGTAGATCTAGAAGAATTTTGAAACCTGAAATGATGGGCATGCATGTGGACTCAGATGGGGCACTAGTTGATGAAAGAGAAGAATATGGAACATCTTCATCAGCATCCAGTGACTCATCTGAAGATGTGAATTCTGATGGCATGCAAGAAAATATGAGTGATTTTGAATAATTGTTTAAGACAGTTTATCTAACTGATGTATGCATCGTCTCTTGAAATAAATTTTTGATTTCCATATGGTGTTAAATGAGAAGTTATGAGTCACTTTTGTGTTGTTAGATCATTTTACTAGCATTTTTTTTTTTAAATTTTGAAGATTGACCCTAAAAAAAAAATCATCGTTCCAGTATAATCACTTTTTCGTTTTCAAGCTATATATTTTGCACGAAAATTTTGTTTTCACTGCCATTTTTAAAGCATGTTCAAAATTGTCCCTAAAAAAAAACCACCGTTCCAGTATACACACTTTTTGTTTTTAGCACTGTTTTTGATGTTTTTTTGGCATTTTTTGGCCAGAGTTCCCGTTTTGAGTTTATAGTTCCCGTTTCAAAGTTTACATTGTTATTATAAGAACAATAGTTTTGATTGGATTTTAAGTTTCAATTGTTTGGTAGGTTAGGAATTTTTTGAATGAAAAGTTTTCTTACCAAGGTTAAGGAAAGCTAAAATGGCATCAAAGTCCAATTTTTGAAATTTTCTAGATTCCAAGTATGGAGAAGCAATTAATTTAAGCTAGAGATCTATGAAAGGGTTTAATAGGTAGTGTGTCCATGCTTTGGTGATCAAAGCATAATTGTGTTGGTCATTGGGACTTTTACTGGAGAATTTTTGTAGGGGGAGAATCCCTTGTTGATCTAGTGATTGTTGAGGGTAACTTGTTTGGAGAAACTTCAATAATGGAAACTCCTAGTATGCAAGAGAGTCACCTGTTGGAGGAGCCAACAAATTTGTTCCATGGAAGTTGATATTGGAGAACTTATTGGATATGGTATACTTTTGGTACCTTGAGGATAAGGTGGTTGTGTCACCTAGGATCCCAAAGGTCTAGAAAAACAAAACAAGAAAGTAACGTCAGTGAAATGAATCTTATTGGATTAGGTGAAGGATCAATTGGTCCCCCATATCATAGAGAAGAATATTGTTAAAGAGATCTATGATGAATTTGGAACCTTATAATGGAGTGTGAACATATCTAAGAAGAGGCTCTTAAATAATAAGTTCAATGGTACCTCCAGGAGCAAAATAGATATAATGATATAAACTATAGATCCGATTACAACAATTACAAACATAATTGAAGATAATGAGGTGGTTTCTTTGAGGTTATTTAGTCCATTGTGGCACAACATTATTTGGAGTATGGTTGAGAGAAGTTACTCGAATTTAAGAGATTGTAGGATGATTTCATTGGCAAGGAGATGAGGCTACAACATGTCTCAACTAGCGATGAGGATGTTCCAATCCTAACCGTCATTAGGAAGGTGAAGAATGGATATAAGAAAGGACATGGTAATTATCAAAACAAGAGAAAAGGCTTAAGATATTCTAACTAGAAAAAGAAATATTTGAGATATATCAAATGCTTCAATGTAACAAGCATGAACATTATGCTTCTTAGTGTATTAAGAAGAAGAAGGGGAAGGGTAAGAAACAACAAAAATAGAATGCAAGAAGCATTGAAACATTAGGATTGGATTATATGACTATTGGGCTTGATACAACCTTTTCCATGGTGTCATGCCTTTCCACCAACTTGGTTTAGAGTGTTGGGTGGTATGTTTCCAATGGATCCTTGGGATACATAACTCTTAATAGATAAAAATTGGAGGAACAAGATACTTGAATGTAGGTGGACCTTAGTGATGATAATATGTACTGGATGGTTGGGTTGGGGTCTATCTTAGTGTACATGCTAGTTGAAGAATTTCTGGATTTATATTAGGTACTATATGTTTTTGGTATGACTAAAAACCTCCTCTCAATTTCCTATCTCACATATTTGAAGTGTATGGCAAAGTTTGATGATCAAGAAGTGATTATAAGGAATAAAAACCCTAATCATAGTCCAATATTAGCTACATAGTCAAGGAGGATGGTGTTTATATATTGCTAGTAGATCTAGTGAAGTAAATATCTTTATTGATTGGCAACAATTATCTATGTGAGGTTTGACACAAAATATTTGGTCACTTAAATTATGGTTCCTTCTTCTGAAATATGTGGTGGTTGGATTCTTTGACTTCAAGATAGTGAACAGAGGAGTGTGAAACATATGTTTACTCTTCAAGAGTGTTAAGGATACTTTCCTAAGCATTGATCATAGGTCAAGAGGGATTATTGGTTTGATTCATTTTGATGTTTTTGGACCCATGTCATCAACCTTGTTGTTATGCAATATTTATTATGTTAATTTCATTGATGATTTTCCCTTAAATAGCTAAACATGGTTTATGAATACCAAAGATGAGGCCTTTAGTAGGTTTCAAGGTGCTGAGAACTATATAGGTAGGAAGTGTTGGAAAAATTGTTTTCATTAATGTCAAATTTAGGGGGAGACTACTTATGCCCAAGATAAATATTGGAAAATGAAGATTGTTGGAAATATTGCTTTTGGACTTTCAATGCTCCCTTTCGATACCCCATCTTTGAAGAAATTTTTACTCCAATTACCTAGTTAAAATGGGGGAGTGTGATATATGGTTAGAAATATTATTCCAATACATTTCCAATGGTATATAAAACTCCCTCTAATTCCACGGGGATGAGGAGACATGAAAGATTTCTTTCGGATGACCCAACCAAAGTACAAGCAGGTTGACCCAATCAAATTTTACAAGTAAACCCTATAATTGAACGTGAAAATAATATACATAAAGGTAATATGAATGCATTTGAACACCATCCAGGTAAAAATAGATTCGATGTCGCAAGGGGAACCGAGGAATAATTTTAGGGTGATTCTTGGCTTCTAAAGGTGGAAGCAAAAAAATGTTTTATGGGGTGAATGGGCCATCTTGGAATTTTCATTATAAATTTTCTTCTTGAATTTTTTAGATGATGAAACTTAGAGGAAATAAAGAGAACATATTCATGTACACATATTTAAAATTTAAAACCTTGGTTCAATATAGTTTCAAAAGAAAATTAGGTTTCTTGAATGCTTGTCAAACATGTCAACCTTGAATTTCCATTATAACTTGGAATTGGGATTTGTTATCAAATGTTTTGGAATGTGAAACTTGGAGGATATAGATATAATATATTCTTTAATTGTGGTTAAAATTTCATACCTTGGTTCACTATAATTTCAAAGATATGGTCTAAGGAAATTAGGCTTCATGAATACTCATTATACATATTAGCTTAACATTTTCAATATAAATTTTGTTGTGGAATGTTTTGGAATGTGAAACTTGGAGGATAGAGATAAAAGATATTTATGCACCTCATTAAAATTTTAGAATTTCGTTTTCCTATAATTTCAGAAACATGGTATAAGAAAGATAGGCTTCTTGAACGTTCATAAAATCTACTTCAAATAGGTTAGCTTGGTATTTTCACTATAAATTTATTTATATGATGTTTCAAAATATAAAATATGGAGGAGATAGAGGATACATATCAAGGTACTTGTAGTAGAACTTTCAAACCTTGTTTCATTACAATTTTGGATATATGATATGAGGAATTTAATGTCTTGAATGATCCTAAAATATGCTTAAAACATGCTAGGTTGAAAATTTTGTTATAAATTTCTTTTTGAGATGTTTTATATTGTGAGATATGGAGGGGAAAGAGAAGATATCTCTAAGTGCATATTGTAAAATTTTTAGGACCATATTTGAAAAATTGGATACGTGGCACGTCGTGCAAGTTCATTCTTGAGAATAAGCAAAAAACTATAAGTTTTGGGAGAAGTAGACTCGATGAAGGAATAAGCAACACATAGACTTAGTGAAGGTATAAGAAACTAATAGACTTAGTGAAGGCAGAAGTAACAAGCAGACATGGTGAAATCAGAAGCAACTAATAGACATTATGGAGAAGCAAGATAAATTAGTGAAGTAGGTTGGTGTCTATGAATATTTGCAACAATGAGTATTGCAATAACGGGTATTCATGTCTCCTGTAGGTTGGTGCCTACAAATTAATGTAATAATATGTTGGTTCCTACAAAAATATTTCACACAAACACACACACACACACACACACACCACACACACACACACACCACACACCACACACATATATATATATATATATATATATATTTGGTTCTCTCATAAGGGTTTCCATGTATATCTTGTGTTACTTGTTTAGTTTATGAGATTGATGTTTTATGAGTTTGACTAGATTTAAATAAGTAAAAATTGTCATTATACTGATTATCCTCCCCTCTCAGTATATTTGTAAATCCAATAGGAAGATCAAGGTATCGAGATCAAATAATGGAGGTGAGTATACCTCCAATGACTTTGATTCCTTTTACAAAAATTAAAGGATAAAGAGGAGTTGATACTAGCTTATGACTCACAATAGAAAGGTATTATTGAGAGAAAGAATAGGTCCATTGTAAAAATTATTAAATCTATGGTTCATGACTTAGATTTCCCTATGTTCCTTTGAGAAAAATCACATTGTGTTTTAGTCTACATATTAAACATGTTTCCTCATAGAATGTTGAAGAGAAATACTTTGGAGGGAACCTACATAGCAGAAAAACAATGTGTTTCTTATTTTAGGGTGTCTGGAAGTTGAATTTACATTCATGTTCCATAGGTGAAGAGGATAAATCTTGAACCCTCTTAGCATAAAAGATGTTATTGTTTCTTAATTTTTTCTTGGCTCAGGAACAATGGCAAAAAAACCTATGGAGGAATTTACAGCTCTTTACTTTAGCCTAATCTGAAATAATTTAGTAGCTAGAGGGGGTATTCCTCATTGGTGAGAAAAAATTAAAATGGAAAGATATTTTCATATAAATAAAGATTTATTTGGTATAGAAAAGAACACTTCACACATTCATAAATCAACTTAAGGGAGGATCATTTATCCAATTATAAATAGACATAAAGAATGAGTAGAATAACAACATAACAAGCTTAACCTAAAATATCATAATGTAAGATGAAGTCAAGTTTTACCACTGTATTTCTTGGAAAACGATGTTTCTTAAAAAATACACAATGATCAAATAAAATAAATACTAAAATTAAATGAAGAAATTTGTTGTTCAAAAAGTTTTAATAAAATAATACTGAACTTCGAGATAAGTGATGTTTAATACTAGACATTATTAGTAAGTATTGTTAATTATTTCAATATACAAACATCTTACAAAACTCACAAAATATTTCGTGGTAATACTATATGTAGACTAAACATATAATGGATTTGTAAAGAAATCAATTCACATTTCAAAATGAAGATTGTGTCTTTAACCTTTGAAACATATCATTCTATGAACACATCCATATACAACAAGGAAGATAAAAATACAAACAACATTAATGATATTGGAAATAAAGACTAAATTAAAATTGAATAGTGAAAATATATTATTCAAAATCTATGATGAATTTAATAAATCCCGTCAATGTCATGTGCCATGAATAATAAAATTAAAAGTAAAAATAATACATCCTTGTTAAAACAACTTCTTTAGAAAGTAATGTATGGCTTTATTCTAGAAAATGTTGATACTCCCTAAGATATTTTCATCATTTTTATAAGTAGATACACTAATCACTTCTCTAACTAAATTTTCCACATAGACTAGTCTCCACATGGGACTTGAATCTTGAATCCATAGTCGACATTGGGTTCCTTTCTGAACTTTATGCTTATGCCTTGATGATAGATTTTAGTCATGGTAGATGTGACCACACCCATTTATTTTATTATAATTAATTTTTCCTTTAGTGGGGCCACCTTATACCTTTTTGGAACAACATCTTCCACTTTAGATGTAGTTATCTTTCATGGAACAAATTCCTTCTCTATATTTGACTTCTTTTTATTGTAACACTGGTTGTGCTAGTAGTGGGTTTTTATGCTTATAATGAAAAATTTGGCTCCATTCACATCTTACAAGGAACATGTCACTGTTCTTGATACAACTTCATAATCAAAGCTAGAATAGAAAAATCATGTTTCCAAAAAATTTAATAATTTGTCTCCTTGACAAGAGTTCATTGTTTCTCTTGACAAAATTTATATCATCATGGAATGCTACTAAAGCACTTTCATACACATGCTTTGGGGAAAATCAAGAAACTTCTATCCATGGAAAAGACAAGCCAAATTTATAAATTTGTGGATACCAATTTATAAATTCCTTTGCTACCTCCTTTACTTCTACAATTTTGTGTTGTATAGCCACAATTAATTTTTTCTTTTCACAAACTATTTTGATTTCCAAGGCCAAATTAGTTTGATCCTTAACTTTAAATGATTCTAAAGCATTTATTGACAATGAATAAAGGAATTGAATGATTTTCTCAATGTCCTTAGCCTTCTCCAATACCTCAAGAAATGATTTTTTAACATTGGCTTGTGCATAAACTATTACAATGGTTTTTCAATAATGAAATAATTCAAAATGTGATATTAAATTTTGTATTTGCTACACCATTATATCCCACATTTACTATTTAGCCATGATAAAATGTTGTTTCCCTATAACTTTACTCAACACATTTCACAACAACATTTCTAGTTTTTCTTTAACCATGATAAGTGAACTAATCTCCATATCCTTTTAATTATCATTTCCTGCAAATAATTCATGCTTGGATCCTTTTCTTTAATCACGTCATCCAATCAAGAAATATTTATTCATTGGATGATCCAAGATCTTTTACTTATAGATGCATTAGAATTGCATGAAACAAAGCCTATTAACCATGGAACTTAAAAGCACATAAAACAATGCAAAAATAACAAGATAAGAATGAAACCATGACACAAAGATTTTATTGTGGAGTTCATCCAATTTGGAATACGTCTCCAGGCCCTTCTCAATAGTGGGGAGACCTTCTTTAATTAAGTGGCATAAAAAGAGATAAAAGTACAAGCAACAATAATTTACAATCCTTATACCTCCAATATGGAAGATGGACAAAGAATGGAGAGCCCAACTTCAGAAACAGACAATGCCACTGAAATCTTAGCGAAAAATGTATATAATCGCTTATCCAAACACCCAATTCAAAGAAATGAAGCTTCTGCACCCTCTCAGAACCTCCTTGCCGCTCAAGGCGAGGTTCCGGCGTGCTGCCAAGTTAGGTTACTGTTGCACACAATGTGTTCAGAACTATCGTGTCACTCTCCTCCTTTTCCCGTGCTGATAGTCTAATATATATACTTGGTGGCTAACCTCTCAATTCCCGAGCAGTTCCAAACAGATGACAAGTATTAGCAGGTGGGTTTGTTTAGGGCAGAGAATCTTGGGTCCTACATAATACATGGCAACAAACCTTTCAAACATGGGAAAAACTTCTTTAACCACACATTTAACCCGACGACTTTTAATATCAGCATACAAAGGAAAGCCTTTACAACAAGTGCCTTGCGATAACAATAGGCCCGATGGGCTATTAAACACAGTACATAATATATCAGGTTCCGAAGCCTCATCGAAAACTGAAATCGATGGGAACTGAGGTTGGTACTCCATACGACTGCTGCCCTTTGTGAATTGCGATTGTGATATATCACATCACAATCTGACTTTGCTGGGGCCAATTCCTCAACTCTTCCCTCGTGATCTATGATTGCAATGTATTACATCACAACCGGGCTTGCTTCGAGATTGATTATTTAACTCCAATTGCCTCCGATTTGTGATTGCGATATCAAAAATCACAACTTGGTAGTGTTGGGGCCGATTTTCTTTATCCGCGACCTCTTCCTTTTGTGATTTGTGATATGCGGGACCAATGGAGGCCTGCCACTTGGTGCTTCCGTATTCATTAAGAGTTTTTCCACGTCACTTCCTCCTTCCACCTGTCCAAGTCAAAATTGATCTTTGACTTGCTCTAACTTCTTCATATGAAATAGGTGCAATTCATGCACCTATTTCTTAATCTCCTCCATCTCGATAGAAACCATCCTGTACATGCCGATATTCGGTAAATGAGCATCCTATTTTAAATGGATCTCATGTTGGATTTCCTGTTTTGGGGGCAATCCTCTCAGTTCCTTAAACAATCCATCATAGTTAGAAATAATTTCAAACAATTCTTTCTTATGATCAAGATCACAACCTTTGAAAGCGCCAACCATCTTAGCCTCTTTCTCTTTCACTACCATGAGCATGCACCCTTTGCTGGAATTAACCCGTCGTTTAATTTGTCCTGCACTTACAAGGCTAGTACTAACTTTCGTATGATGAGCTCTAACTATATATTCTACCCCATCCTTCGTGAGGTGGTATTTATTTTCGTGCTGAAAAAAATGTCTTTTTGTCATATAGAAACGGACTTCCCAAGATAATTCCACAGATATCCAAAGGTACAATATCTAAGTCTACCTCATCAACTAATTTGGAAGCAATAAAAAATATGGCCTTACACTACTTGGTTACTTGTAATTTTTGTTTATCGCTTACCCAACCAAGCGGGTATGGACTCAGATGAGGCTTAGTTTCGAGGCCTAATTTTTTCACTAAGGACTTTGAGATTAAATTTTCTTGGGAACCTAAATCGAACAAAGTTTCCACCTTTGTGCGTTTTATAATAACCCTAATGTGGAGTAGTTCAATTCTCTTTCGCTCATTACTTACAGGCTCATTCAAAAACTAATACTTTCAATTGAATCAAAATGATTACTAACAAAAAGAGTACCTCTTGTGCCCGTGACTGTGATCAATGTCCCATCACCAGAATCTGATACAAGGTCCTGCTGTGCTGTTGCCACTATTGTCTGCTTTCCCTTTCCGCTGAATCTCTTTGGTCTCAGCTCTAGTTGTAGCTTCCAACAATGGTCCTCATCATGACCTTCTCTCTTGAAATGAGTGCAAGATGGCGTTGCTCCGTGCCTTTTATTGGCTACGGCGATCTTCTTATCCTTCCCCTTTCCTTTCTTTTAGAATTTGCCATGCTGAGGTTTGAATGGTGTTTTCTTGGCTTGATCATCTCTGTCATTCTTGCCTGTACTTTCAAGATGAGTCGCCTTTATGTTGGCCGCATCAATCATAGTAGGCTCGAACAATAACAGTGAGTGTCTTATGTAACTATGTAACACACAAACATACTTAGTTACAGTCTCGAGCAAATCTAATGAGATGCCAAAATTCAATGTTTGTTTCCGAAATTATTCAGTGAAGCTTTGCACATTTTGGCCTTTACCTTTCCTTAGATATTGCCATTCCATTAGTTCTTTTTGTTTATAACCGAAAGGGTAAAATTGGTCTTTCAATGCAGAAATAAAATTGGACCAAGAGGAAAGAAGGTTACCTAAATTTTTGCTACCCTTCTACAACTTTCTCTCCCACCAAATGAGAGCAGTGCCACTCAACCGAAGAGATGCTAACTAGACCTTTGCCTCATCTTCTTCAATCTGCAGAATCTGGTAGCAGTCCTCTATCTGTCTTATCCAATTATTAATTTTTTCTGAACAACACTGTCCATTATACATGGGTAGGTAAAACTTTACATCTAGGTTGAAGAATGGTTTCTTAGATGTATGTTTGGAATCATGATTAGAGTGATGAAAACTATCACTTGAAGAAGGAGAGGGAGGAGGCTCTTCTCCACCACCTTCATGATTTGTTGATCTATTGTCATCGACATCTTGCTTCTCGTGCCAAAGTGCCTTCTCATACTCTAAAAATAAATGACCACTTTCTCTGGCATATTGTAGAATACATTGTGGAAATTATGTTCCTCTTCCCAATGAGCTTCTTCATTTGCCATGTTTCTTCTTTGTTGTGCATGTACTGCTCGGGATCAAAGGAATCAAGCTTTCCTTCGCCTTTTTGCAACTTGTTCCGGGTTAGCATATACTCATGCAATTCACATCAACAAAGACTTGCTGTGATACCAAACTTGATCCAAGATCTTTTACTTATAGATGCATCAAAATTACATGAAACAAAGCCTATTAACCATGGAACTTAAAAGCACATAAAACAATGTGGAAATAACAAGATAAGAATGAAACCAACTCACAAAAAGATAGAAAAGATAGATCAACGAATTCAAAATCAACCGCTTCACGGGGGCAACCTCCTTTACATTACACAAATGAACAATTCTTAGATGATACAAATGACAATACCTCCTTTCTCTATATAGGAGTCTAAGTGGTCGAAATATAATCAGAGCATACATAACAATAATATTGTAGGGGCACGCCAATAATGATAGTAGGCTTCTATGGGGCACAATAATAACAACATGGGGACTACATGGGCACAACAATACAATAAGGGGGTTTCACTAATAACAATAAAGGGCTACACTAGTAGTATAGGGACCTAATATGCCCCTCTCCTTCAAAAAGTGTTTTCCTCAATTCTTGAGTAGTTATGGATGCTTCTGTATAAAATTCTCATCCTCCCATGTTAAATATTCAACAGGTAAGTTCTCCCACTTGATAAGATATTCTAAAATTGATTGATTTCGTAGCTGTCAAGTTTTGGTTTTTGTGACTACTTCGGGTTCCAATATGATTTTTCCTTCCTCGTCAAGTTCCAAAAATATTGTTTGAACTGGGAGCTTGTCACCTATAACCTTGTTTAAGCATGAAACACAGAGAGCTGGGGGCACTTGGGAAGATGCAGGAAGCTCCAATCTATATGCCATAGTACCAATATTTTGCAACACCTTATAAGGACCATAGTACTTTGGTGATAATTTATTATCCTTCTTAGCTTGCTTAAGGGACATTTGTTTGTATGGTTCTAGCTGTAGAAATACCTAGTCACCTACATCAAAACTTCTTTCGCTACGATGTTGATTTGCCAGTTTTTTCATTCTATTCTGTGCTGAAGAGAGGTTATCCTTTAAAAGTTGGAGAACTTGTTGTTGTTGAGGGTCTACCTTAACACCTTCATGAAATACAATATGACCCAAGTATTCCACCTCTTGTACTCCAAAGAAACATTTGGAGTTTTTGCATATAATTGTTTCTCCTCTAATAGTCTGAGCACTCTATCGACATGTTGAACATGATCCTTTCAAGACTTGCTGTAGATTAGTATATCATCAAAAAATACTAACACAAATTTTTTAAGGAAGGGTTTTAAAATGGAATTCATCAAACCTTGAAATGTATAAGGTGCATTGGTAAGGCCAAAAGGCATGACCAAAAATTCCTAATGACCCACATGAGTTCTAAATGTTATTTTCATAATGTCTTCACCCTTCATTCTGATTTGATGATATCCTGCATGAAGGTCCAACTTGGTGAAGTAAATTTCTCCATGCAATTCATCCAATAATTCATCAATGAGAGGAATGGGAAATTTGTCTTTAATAGTGAGCTTGTTGAGTTCCCTGTAATCCAGAAACATGCACCATGATCCATCCTTATTGTGCACAATACCACTAGAGCAAAGAAAAAACTTTGACTAGGTTGAATTATACCAGCCTCTAGCATTTTTGCAACCATACATTTAATTTTAGTCTTTTGTGCATAGGGATATCTGTAAGGCCTTATGTTTGGAGGAACACTTCCTGGAAAATGAATAGCATGATCATGATCACGAATAGGTGGGAGGCCTTTGGGAGTATCAAATACCCTGGAATGATTGTCCAAGACATTTTGGAGATATGGAGAAATAGATGATTTTGAAATGGGAACCTATAACGAACATAATTGTGCAATTACGCCACATTGTTCTTTCTTTAGAAGCTTTGTCATGCTGTTAGAGCTGATTATATTTCTTGGTTTCCCTGCGATACCCCTTAATTCAACTTCCCTTCCTTCTGAAAAAAAATTCAAGAAGAGTTCTTGAAAATCAAAAGTTATCGTACCCAAAGGTTGTAGCCATTGGA
>APFE031427695.1:10820-28216 GCA_000404065.3 Pinus taeda
AGAAAAATAAAACAACTTGAAAATTCATTAAGTAATCATAATTAAAATAAAAATGGACATAATAAATTTTGAAGTGTGAAAAATAAGTCATCTAAAAAAAAAGTATGTTGCATCAACACGTTGGATCAACTTGTTTCAAAATCAGCATGAAAATCACTAACATTTAAAAACAAATATTTATATTTGATACATAAGAAAATTTAAAGTGTCAAAAATATGCTAAAAAAAAGAAGTGTATTCTGCATAACCACTTTTCAAAATCGGGTCACGTTTTTACTACCCCTACGAAACGGGTAATTCTGTCGGTGATTTAAGGTGTCAAAAACTATGCTCTAAAAAAACATGTGTGTTCTGCATCGCCCCTTTTCAAAATCGGGTCAATTTTTTGCTGTCGCTACGAAACGGGTAAGAGTAGCAGTTCCCATTTCAAAGTTTACATTGTTTAATATAGAGTAGATTTACACCACATAGAACTCGCTAGGTGACTTGAACTTGCCCAGTGGGAAACCATGTGTGTTAGCCACCTATCTGCATTATATGGCATTCAGTAGCAAAAAATATTAAGTCTCTCTATCCAAGCAATATAAGTTTCAGTTTCTTGTCCACTTCCATACTCTAGAGTTCTACATACATATATAATTGCATAAAGAGATTTAAAAGCTAGCCACATATATAAACAAAACTATCAAAAAGTAGACATGCTAATCATGTTGTTTAGCTTACGCTAATTCCATCGGTGTTGGATCTTTGACATTTGTACCAGGCAGCACCGTATGAACCAAGATACATGGCAGGTTCTACTCAATTCGACCAAGGCAGATGCCCTATTTGTGCAGTTGAAATTGCACCTTCTGAAATTCCTGTTTGTAGTTTGACATTCCTTGAACTGTGACTGCCATGCCTACTGAGATCTGCTCTATCACCTTTCCCAACAACCTTTTAATCAACTAGTATAGGTAGAGGGTCTGTTTAACTTGGGTGATTCTGCATGTTGTATTTCCAGGATCCGGGACGAGGACTCTCCAATCCTCCAACTTCGTATCTATCTCACTCTCTTGCTTCAATTATGCTTCCCATTACTCTAACAAATTTCAAATTTCTTCATTGCTTCCCTTTGAGTAAGTGGCTGCCGCTTCCTTAATTAAATGTTCAACAGACTTCCGACCCCATCGACCACCCGAAGGCCCATGTTTCGTGTCGTGCCTAGTCTCTTGAGGTTTCTTACTGCAGCCTCGGGTGTTTGCAAGTCGAGCCATGGTCTCTCTTACCCTATCCTATACAATGCGACAAACTATAACCTGTTCGGCCCTAGATTTGCTTTGTGCCGGGGTGCGTTCATCACACGACAGACCTGTTTTATATACAAAACATTCAATTGACCAACTAAACTTCAATTTCTTACAACAAGGTGCATGTACACGGGTGGTAGGGTTGTGTCGCTCCATCCCTCCAACTTTATCCCCCCCCCTTTCGGTTGCAGCAACATGCCCCTCATGGTTGCAAGCAAGTTCCATAGAGAGGACCTTCCCATGCCCTGCCCCAGAGGTTGCATGTCCAAAAAGATGCGCCCCCCCCCCTAACAATGCTTCAACATGCAATATCTCCCCAATCCCAGATAAAGAGGTATAACTGCCTACGGGCCATCGACCCAACCTAGCTAACATGCCCTTTGTTACCCGTCTGACAAGCAAAAAGGAGACCCAACATAGGTTGCCAACCATCCTTGAGCCCCATAATGCTACCATCACCAACCCTCCTTCCATAGCCAATATTAATTCCCTACTAAGTTTCCTGCCCGCAGTAATTCCCCTCCTTCTCTTCCATTCTCAGGTCCTTATAAAGCCCCGTTCAGCTGCACATGATCATGTTATAGAGGTTTCCTCTCAGTAGACATTATCCCCATAGCCTAACCCCCGACTTCTCTAATGATGCAACTACGTGCTTCTACACTATGCTCCCTACCTAGAGCCATCAAAATTCCCATATGGGAAAGGGGTATCTCGAAGCAGAGTGAGATGGGGAGGGTGCCTATCGGGTGCCAAAGAAAAAAGAAGAAGTAGACACTTGCCACCAGCCTACACCCCCAACCCCTCACATCCTTACGATCCTTCCCTAAAATTCCTTCCCTCTCCCTCAAATGAAATCCAAAACAGGGCAGCATAATGAGATAAGAGAGATGGTTGATGACATACCCGGTTTCCTTTGCGTGCAAATGGTGGAGTTTCTACTGCTCGTGGAGCCACTGAACCAGCCAGCCACCCCGATCTCCTTACTCACAGTCGCTCTGGTGCTCACCCGACTTCTCTCTAAGGAAATTACAAACTCCAACACTTCCCCTCCTCTGATTTTATAATCACCCTATGAGTGACCTCGGTTGAAGATTTATTAAACAAACGGTATTACAGACTCATGTGATGGTGTGTGTTCTATGTTATTGAAACAACAGATTGATCAGATTGCCAATACACAGACATTTAAATGGAAAGACAGCAGAGAAATACAGTAAGCAACACAAAGACACAAACAATTTTTAATAAGGAGTTCACCCTATTCTCCAGGGCTACGTCTCTAGTCCAGCTTTAGTGGTGGCCTTGTTTTATTGTGTCTTACAGTAGAGAAATTACAATACAGGGACTCAATGTGAGTTCTCCTGAAGCAGATTTTGCTAGGTAGGGTGGTTCTTGGATTCCCCAAGCTACTCAGAGTTCACAGACTCTTTTTCTTCCTACTAGCTCTGTGACCCTTGGTCTACAGTGGAAAGAGCCAATGTGATGCTCAGTCCAGATAGATTCCTCTAGGGAAAGGCTTGAATCTTCAAGCTCTCTGGTTCTCAATGCTACCTGTGGTCAGCTCGGCCCTCTGTCTCCTCTGCCTGGCTTTACTGTTCTCTGTGTTCAGTCCTCCTCTTAGGGTTCATTGTTCACTGTCTCTCTTGGTCGCTTGGACTCCTCTCAAAATCCTTCCTTTTGACTATCTCTGTTCATGGCTTTAACCATTCGATCCCTATGCATGTTCGGTTCCTCTCCCACCTACATCGATTCTCCTTCTGCAGCTGCGCTTGGAGTTCCCTGTTCGGCGTCAGCATGAATGCTTGGGAAGTGCCACGTGTCCCCATCGGAGCAGTGCCAGTTTGCTCATCGATTCATTTCTTCGGTTATGTCGTGGATACGTTCTTTCTCCACTGTGGTGGTCAAATGGATTCCAAATCCCTTTAAATCACGGCTTAATTCCCTATCGATTCCACTTCTTTCTATCAGGCGCAATCTCAACTGTCCGATCTAGGCTCCTCAAGATCCGACGTCATACGCATGTTGAGCGCAGTTGACTTGCTCGACTGATATTGTGCGATCATGGCGGTTTTTCTCTCACCTCCATTGCCACGTGTCGGTTGCTGAGTGGGATTGCTCCGCTCTTGTCCAAAACCTCCTATTGTCCAAGGGCACCCCAATTAAAACCGCCAGTTTCGAGGGCGTGGGTCCCGCCTTTGCACTTTAGTGCTTTTCGTTTCTCCGCCCATGGTTCTCTGGCTCCCAATGTGACCAAGGGCTTAAGGCTCCCCCATTTTGGCCCTATTTGCCCAGTCATCGAAAACCACCTCTGTTTCCCGATCTGGGGCTCCCAGGGGCTATTTTAGCTACCTGCGCAGTCTCCATGGGCCTCGGTCAGTGCACTTTGACCGAGGTCCTCGTAGTTCCACGTCGGCTGCCATGGCCACTGGTTCAGGGTGTTTTTGATGTTGTTTTCGATTCTTTAAAGATTTGTTTCATCCCGATACAGTCAAGGTTCCTTTTCAGTCATTTATCGATCCGATTTGGATCATGGCCTTCCTATTGAAAAAGCTTTTGGACCACCAAACGTTGGTTTTCTTCAAGCATCGACTAAGTGAGGAAACTGTTATCTCACTTGTCCAATCTCAATCCACTTCGCACTACTCAGATTTGAACCTTTTAGCCCAATCATGAGGTATTCCACTTGTCCATTGCGCGTCGTCCTCACCTTCCTGTCCAGCACTGTGTCTTCCCGTAATTCACTAAAATATTCAGGTAGTAGGTCATCAACAGAAGGTAATTGACTTTGCTCTTCAGGGTCCTCAATCATTGAAGGTTCAAACAACCTCAAGCAATCTGCGTTCACGACTGAGTAGATGTGCATGTAAGCTGGCAGATCAAGGCGAAAAGCATTCTCACCAACCTTCTCAAGTACCTTGAAGGGTCCATACCTGATAGGTTTTAGCTTTTTACCTTCACCTTGCATTTCTGTCCTTGCTGATATACAGTCAGACTTAGTCTCCAACTTAAAAACTATGCTCCATCCAATGCTTATCATGCCTAGCCTTGTACTTGGCCTGGCTCTTTTCCAGCTGTTCCTGTACTGCCTGGTGGATCTCCTGGATCTGTTCAATGAACCTAGTTGCCTTGTCCACATCACTGTGTCTATCAACCATGGTATCTTTACCAAAGACAAAATCCAAAGGAGACCTTGGTATGAAACCAAAACAGGTCTCAAAAGGAGATCCCTGTGTAGAAGAGTGTTTGGCTCTATTGTAAGCATGCTGCACATAGTACAAGTGCTCATCCCAAAGCTTAGGATGTTTTCTACAATATCCTCTCAGTAACTAGATCATCGTCCTGTTAACTACTTTTGTCTAGCCATCTGTTTGTGGATGAAAAACTATGCTTTTCTTTAATTTGGTGCCCATTAGTTCCCACATATTGGACCAAAACCTTCCCAAAAATCGAGTGTCTCGATCAGATACAATAGAAGTGGGTAATCCAAAATGAACCCATACATGTTCAAAGAATAATTTGTAGTTTGTTCAGCTGTAATATGTTTACTACAGGGTATCAAAATAGACATTTTGCTGAACCTATCCACAACAACATATAGATAATCATGATAATCATGACCTTTCCTAGATTTAGGCAGTCCTCCAATGAAATCCATGGAAATGCTTTCCCAAGGGTGAGAAGGAACTGGAAAGGGAGTGTATAAGCCTAGTTTTCTATTGCTGGGCTTGCTTTTAGCATACATAGCACACCCCTTTACATATCTAGAAATTGTTTCATTCATTTTCGGCCAATAGCAGAACCTTTGCAGCTATGCAATTGTTTTACTTACCCCAAAGTGACCTGATATCAGAGAAGTGTGTGCTTCCCTAATTATCTTTGCTCTCTCAGTTTATGGAATGTAGAGTTTCCCACAATGATATAAGAGTTAGTCCTTCACATGATAGTCCAATTCTTCTACTCTTTTTCCTTGACTCAAAGTTGCATATACATCTTTAAAGTCCATATCCTAAGCATACTATTCTATTTAGCTTTCATGTAGCACAAAATTATGCTTAAGTAGGGTAGATGCATTTATAATGGGTCTAGATAACATGTCTGCAACCTTGTTACGTATGCCCTTTTTATATCTGATGACTAAATGAATCTGTTGTAGAAACCCCATCCATCTGTAATGTCTTGATTGCTGCAATTTAGTTTGGGAGTGTAGGTATTGAAGTGGCTGATGATCAGTACTATGTATTACTGTTTCTTTTCCCATTAAATAATGTTTCCATTTTTTCACACTCTAAACTAATGCATACAATTCTTTATCATATGTAGGATAGTTAACTACCGCAGAATTAAAAGTTTCAGAATGATAACATATGGGTTTACCGTGCTGTGTCAACACTGCTCCCATGGCATAGTCACTGGCATTAGTTTGGATCTCAAATGGTATTTTTAGATCTGGCAGTGCTAGTACAGGTGTTGTACTAATTTTTTCTTTCAAGGTGTCGACTCCCCACTAAAACACCTTGTTGAATCCTATCAAAGCATGTAAGGGAGCTGCAATTGAGGAAAAATTTGAAATGAACTTCCTCCAATACTGTGCTACTCCTAAGAAGCTTCTCACTTCTGTAGCAAACTTGGGTTTAGGCCAGTTTATGATGACTGCCACTTTAGAGGGATCTATTTTCAATTCACCTCCCCCTAATATATGACCCAAATAATTTAGAGAGGTTTCGCCAAATTTACATTTGGAGAGTTTAACATAAAGTTTTTCTCTTTTCAAAACATCAATTGTCTGCTTAACATGCTTTAAATGTTCTTCCCACGTTTTACTAAAAATCAGAATGTCATCCAGATACACAATAGCAAAATAATCAAGAAAAGGTCTGAGTACATCATTCATTAATGTCATGAAAGTATCAGGGGCATTGGTCAAGCCAAAAGGCATAACCAACCATTCATACAATCCCTGCTTTGTTTTGAAAGTAGTCTTCCATGCATCTTGCTCTGCAACTCTGACCTTATGGTATCCACTGTGCAAATCCAGCTTGGTGAAATAAACAACTTCCTTCAATTGATCTAAAAGATCATCTATGCGAGGAAGGGGATAATGATTTTTTATTTTTATCTTATTCGGTGCTTGGTAATCAATGCACATTCTCCACGAGCCATCTTTCTTTTTCACCAGAACGATTGGTGACCCACATGGTGATGTGCTAGGCCTGATGAACCCTTTCTCGAGCAACTCCTGCACCTGCTTCTTGATTTCAACATTCTCTAAAGCAAACAACCTGTACATCCCAATGTTAGGAAAAGGAACATCTTGCTGCAAAATAATAGCATGTACTATTCCATTTTTGGGTGGCAGACCTTTAGGTTCTTGAAATAAGACATCATACTCTGAAACAATCTTTTCTATATCAGCTTGTTGATCAACATTACAACCCTCAAATATATTGGTCTTATCAGGTGTCTTTTCCTTTACAACCATCAGTAAGAAGAGTTTGCATGAATTTATTATTCTTTTCATCTGTCCCGAGTTTATAAGAGTATAATTATTCTTGAGCTTGTGAGCTCTTACAAAGTATTCGATTCCATCTTTAATAAGTGGATACTTGTTATCAGCTCTAGAGAAAATAGCCTTTCTATCATACAACTAAGGGCTTCCTAAAACAAGTCCACATATATCCAAAGGAATTACATCTAACTCAACCTCATCTACAAATGTTGACCCAAAAGAAAACTTGAGTTTGCATTGTCTAGTCACTTGTAGTTGTGCTTTATCATTCAACCAATCTAATGGGTATGGTTTCTTATGAGGTGTAGTTTCTAATCCCAATTTCTTTACAATTGCTTCAGAAATTAGATTTACTTGTGAGCCACTATCAAACAAAGTATCAATCTTTTGATTTTTGGAAACAACTCGAATATGGAAAAGCTCATGCCTTTTTCTCTCATGTTCTTCATCAATAACAGATTGAGCAGAATTACTAGTAGATGCTTTAGAATTCTTACCTTTTATACCTGTGGCAGAAATGATTGTTTCATATCCCGAGTCTGACCCCAAATCTCTCTAAATAGCTACAACAGTCTTCTGCTTCTTACCCTCGGACTTCTTAGGTCTCAGCTCTGGATGCAGAATCCAACAATGCTCATCATCATGTCCCTCCTTTTTATAGTGAGTGCATGAAGCTTTGCCTTTCTGTGTAGTGTTAGCCTTCCTTGCTTTCCACTTCTGCTTTCTTTTCTCCTTGCTCTTTCTTACAGTGGGTTGGGATGGTCCCCCAACTTCTGGATTCCCATTCTTTCCTCTAGCTTCTAGATGAGTAGCTTGTACAGATACTTCATCTATACTAGTGGGATTAAACAAGAGGATGGTATGCCTCATGTAGCTGTGTAGACCACCAATGTACTTCAAAAGAGTTTTTAGTGAGTCTAATGAGATGTCGAACATCAATGCTCTCTTTCTAAATTCTTGAGTATACCCTTGCACACTTTTCCCTTTCAACTGTTGAAGAGTTTGCCAACTCATCATGGCTTGTTGCATGTAGGCCAATGGATAGAACTGCTTTTTGATGGCGGCAACAAATTCACTCCAGACAGAGATGGTCTTACCATGCTTCTTCATATTAGCCAGGGTTCTGCCTTCCCACCAAACCAAGGGAGTGCCTCCTAGGTGTAGGCTTGCTAGTTGAATCTTACTCTTGTCCGAGTCTATGCTCTGTACTCTACAATACACGTCAATTTGTCTAATCCAATTGTCCAACTTTTCAGCATTTAGCTCTCCATCGTATATAGGAAAATCAAATTTAACATCTAGTTTAATCAAGGATGCTTTCTTATTATGCACAAGGCTATTAGGAGGTGTAGGAAAGCTTTCTTCTTTTCTCTTTCCTTTTGAGTGGTCATGGGAACGAGATTCATCTTCTTCTTTATCTCGTTTAGAGCCTGATGAATCTTCATCCTTATGCTTTCTAAAGTCCCTATACATTTCTTCTACCATGGAATTTATAGCTAGGAAACTTTTTATGAATTGAGGGTTAGGCCCTATAGAACCTTCCTCTGACATTGTCTTCTGAGAATAGACTCTCCCAATTTCAGGATTAGTTTCCACCAACTCTCCTTCTCCTAATTTGAGCTTTGACCTAGTGAGCATTCATAGCTAAACCAACACAAGCTTTTCTAACCTTACAGCCTAAAGCTCTTATACCACTTGATCTGATAATCACCCTATGAGTGACCTCAGTTGAAGATTTATTAAACAAAAGGTATTACAGACTCATGTGATGGTGTGCGTTCTGTGTTATTGAAACAACGGATCGATCAGATCACCAATACACAAACATTTAAATGAAATATAGCAGAGAAATACAATAAGAAACACAAAGACACAAACAATTTTTAATAAGGAGTTCACCCTATTCTCCAGGGCTACATCTCCGGTCTAGCTTCAGTGGTGGTCTTGTTTTATTATGTCTTACAGCAGAGAAATTACAATACAGGGACTCAATGTAATTTCTCCTGAAGCAGATTTTGCTAGGTAGGGTGGTTCTTGGATTCCCCAAGCCACTCAGAGTTCACAGACTCTTTTTCTTCCTACCAGCTCTGTGACCCTTGGTCTACAATGGAAAGAGCCAATGTGATGCTCAGTCCGGACAGATTCCTCTAAGGAAAGGCTTGAATCTTCAAGCTCTCTGGTGCTCAACGTTGCCTGTGGTCAGCTTGGCTCTCTGTCTCCTCTGCTTGGCTTTAATATTCTATGTGTTCAGTCCTCCTCTCAGGGTTCACTGTTCACTGTCTCTCTTGGTCGCTTGGACTCCTCTCAAAATCATTCCTTTCGTCTGTCTCTGTTCATGGCTTTAACCACTCGATCCCTATGCTTGTTCGATTCCTCTCCCACCTACGTCGATTCTCCTTCTGCAGTTGCGCTTGGAGTTCCTTGTTCACCATCAGAATGAACGCTCGGGAAGTGCCATGTATCCCCATCGAGGCAGCGGAAGTCTGCTCGTCGATTCATTTCTACGATTATGTCGTGGATACGTTCTTTCTCCACTGTGGCGGTCAAACGGATTCCAAATCCCTTTAATTGCGGCTTAATTCCCTGTCGATTCTGCTTCTTTCTATCGGGCGCAATCTTAGTCGTCCGATCTGGGCTCCTCAAGATCCAACGTCATACGCATGTCGAGTGCGGTTGACTTGCTCGACCAATAGCACACGATCACAGTGGTTTTTCTCTCGCCTCCACTGCCATGTGTCGATCGCTGAGTGGGATCACTCCGCTCATGTCCAAAACCTCTTACCGTCCAAGGGAACCCCGATCAAAACTGCCAGTTTCCAGGGCACGGGTCCTGCCTTTGCACTTTAGTGCTTTTCGTTTCTTCGCTCGTGGTTCTTTGGCTCCCAATGTGACCAAGGGCTTAAGGCTCCTCCATTTTGGCCCTATTTGCCCAACGATGTGCGATTAGCGCTAGCGCTAATCGCGCATCGAAAACCACATCCTTTTCCCAATCTGGGGCTCCCAGGGGATACTTTGGCCGCCTGCGTGGTCTCCATGGGCCTCGGTCAGCGCGCTTTGACCGAGGTCCTCGTTGTTCCACATCGGCTGCCATGGCCACTGGTTCAGGGTGTTTTTGATGTCGTTTTGGATTCTTTAAAGATTTGTTTCGTCCCGATACAGTCAAGGTTCTTTGTTAGTCATTTATGGATCCGATTCAAATCATCCTCTCGCTGCCACCTTTCCTTAATGCACTGGTCAACATCATGCAAATGACCACCGCACCCATCGCCTCAAGCATGTGGAGGGCAGTGGTTCAAGACCTTATAGTACCAACCATGTAATGTCCCCAATTAAATTAATTTTTCTAAGATGAATTTCTTTTTTGAAATTGGGTGTTGGGAAATATTTTGGCATGTAAACTTAGGAAAAGTAGGTGGAGGGAGTCCCCACTTAATTTTTGGAGAGATGGAGGCCACCAACATTAGAGAAAATGAAAGATTAAATTGATAGTGGAATATGAGGCCCACATAAAGTACACACTTGGGGAAGCAAGAATTTGAATTCCTTAAGGCAAATCGAATTGGTGGAGGGACCCATAAGGAATGCATGGCCAACAATTATAAAAGGAAGGAATGAGGGAGAAATAGGGGTATTTTGTCTATTTGAAAATTGAATTTGCCTTAGTTGTTCAACTGAGCCAATATTGCGCTGTTTATCACAATAGCTTCCCAAGGAAAGAAACTCAACCTTTCTTCGGTGGACTTCGAGTGCCACCCTAGGAAGACATTCCTTCATCATTGAGACCGGAAGAGGCATCAACTACAGGTCCCACATATTTCTGGAGTAGAGCACGTAGTCTGGGAGCCACCATTGCACAGAGGGAGGATTCACTAGTTGTTTGTGGAGCTGGGTTGTTGGGGAATTGATAGAAGAAGCTACAAGAGTGTTCTTTGATAATTTTCATGAGTGTGGATGGCAACTACAACCAAGAGGAGCAACCTATATGCAACTCTCACTTTATCATACAAAGGATTGCATCATCTCCTCCATGACTGCGTAGTCATTGGAGTGAGAGTCTTTTGGGGTAGCATCATCTGGGGGAGTTTGGATTTGGGGTGTTTGGAAATCATTGGGAGGGAAATTTGAGGAGCATTGCTAGAGTTTGGAGAGAAGAGATTGATAGGAGTAGCCATAGTAACAAAATTCGAATTTAGTGGAGGGCCACATTGTGAAGGGTCAAATTTTGAAGTTGGAACTAAGGGAAACCATTTCTGGGTTTTCTTGGGTTTTGGGCAAGGAGCACTCTTCTAATTTTATAGAATTTTCTAGGCACTCTAGAGTGGGAAAATTAGGGGGCGAAGTCAGGAAGGAGTGTTGTTTTGGAGTAGCAACATAGTTTTCTGGAGGTGTTGATTATTGCAGCCGTTTGCCTTTCTCATACTCATCACTTGGTGCTTGTAGCTTGCCTTGTGCAAGACCAAGTGCAATTTCTCCAACTAATTTGTAGCACATCAGATATTATTAATAAAATTTGGCAAGTTTGGAAATTTGCAGAAATTTTTGGTTTATGTGTGTGCATTTTTGAATTTTTTTGTGTTATTTATTTGTGCATTTCTTTGTTATCATTGTAGAATTTCTACTAGGAATATTATAGTGGTATCAAAGCACGATCTTGGCCACTTTTGGAGTATCCAGCAAGATCATGGAAGATTTGGGCATGTATGCACTGTGATGGGTGAACTATAGACAAACCCATGGCTCAAGGGAGAGTGAGTATCATTGAGCGAAAAATGGCCCTCACCTACTTTGATGGTTCAACTAGGAGTTCTGTTAGAAAATGGGTACAAGAATTGGACACATATTTCCAGCTAAACCCCATGAGGGAGGCATACGCTATTAGACATGCCACTTTGCACTTGGATGGAGATGCTATTGAATGGTGGTAATGAGGGCTGATCCCTTTGGGTCATGTACGTATTACTTCCTACAAAGAGTTCACATAGAGGCTCATGGAGAGATTTGATCAAAAGGACACCAAACCCCCTCAAAGGGAGTGGATAGGACGAGGAAAGCTAGAGGATGAGACTAGGATGAATTTCTACTGGTGGATATTGGGCCTTAGATGTTAGAAGCTCATGGAGGAGGTTGAGTAGGAGGACATGCACGATGGTAAGGGGCACATCGATATACCCAATGTGACGCAGGAGTCACCATTGTTGGAGGTATCTTTGGTAGCTCTAGTTGACACCTCGGTTGAGGGAGTAAATCATACACTTGCAGGGACATCTATTGATGAGATGCCAACAGTTGATGAGGTACCTAGTTCTATGACCCAATTTTTGGATGATGGCCTCCCACAACAGGTTGATGAGGTGCCTGGAGATATAATTGTCATTGAGGAGGTACCGTAAGAGATAGAGGGGTCAAGAGCGGTGACGATTTTACAAAGGATATTTGCCCTCCACAGTTTCACCAGTTTTGGGCTAGCCTTATAACGTTGAGAAAGAAGACCACACCAGTGTGAGAGGCAATTCTAAAGCAGAACAAGGATTTGGAGGGCATGAGAGTAGTTTGTGCTGAGTCAGCGTCCAAATTAACTCGCGTTGGGGAACGGTTGGGTTCCCTAATGGTTCAGTTGGAGTGAAAATTAGAGCGATAGGGCAACCCTAGTCAGACATTACAGGCCAATAGAATTAGCAGGTTACCACTACACATTGGAGAGGGAGAGGCAGAGTCAACTCAACATATTTTATGTGTTGACTAGGATGGTGAGATGAGGTGACATGAGTTGTTCAGGTTGCATCCTTGGTAGGATGGACGGTTAGTTCCATCTACGGGAGTTTATGCTCTCAATCGTTCCCTTAGGGTTGGATGGCGAGAGGTATTGAGTTGGTATCTGGTGGACTTGGCTAGGAGGTTAGATGCATCCATAACCACAGCTCAGCGGAGGCTGTGGATTACCAGAGGAGCTCGAGGGCCAGACTATTGTTGGGATCCAGTTGGAATTCTCCATCACATCATGGAGTTGGTAGGTCATGGTAGAAGCTATGTGATGGACTCAGTGGTTGGGTGCACACACCTTTTCATATCCCCTTCATAGTTTTTAACAATACTAGTGACAAGATGTATTGACAGAGGAGCAAGCAGATTTCATGAGTTGTCATGGCATGTTGGGTTGACATGGGATCGTAGGATGGTTAGACTACTTTGGAAGGAGTGAGTAGGAGTAGGTGGCATTGTTAGGCCATCGGATAGGGCATCATATGGAGACAGTGCTTTCTCATTTATGTATTTGGCACTAGATCTACTGAAGTTTGACATGGTAGTGTTAGTCACAATAGCATGTGAGGCGTTGAGCCACATAGGTGTACTTGGGTAGATGAGGAGGTGTATATCACATCGTGGTGGGTGTACTAGCAAAGTGGTGGATGCATGGGAACATATGGGATGGCCTATGGTACATGGTGGCATGGCATTGGGCGTTGATATCCAGTGGTGCACGAAGTTGTGCCACAGAGTTCAGGGCTATGTAGTGGAGTGTTAGGGTGTCTATTTGTGTGTAGCAAAGCATGATGACACACAACAATTTATTGAGGTGTTTTTCCCAGAGAGATCTCCTGAGGAGGGCATCCGGAAATCCATTGGGTTTGGCACACTCAAATTTGGAGAGCGAGTTTGTCATAGGGTCGACCGTGAGCTTCCCTTTATCACTCACCATCATTGCACACTGATGTCGGGGACTTTGATACCATTCCTTGATGCTCTCATTGCGAGCAACAAAACCCAGGAGGTTCATTTGAGATTGTTGGATGGGGCACGGTGCATTAGGAGAGAGGCTTTCCAACTATGGAATATGGGTAAGGCATGAGTTAGTGGATGCATGCTTGGGGGTAGTCCATTCTTTTGTAGAGGTAATAGTTGCACAACACTTGATCCCACTCTCAAGGAGAGGCATGACTCCCTTTGGTTGAGACATTCTGAGGTGTCTCAGGAGCATCCAGAATAGTTTGTGGACCTTACATGTAGGTGAAAGTTTAGAATCCATGCGGTGTTGGGGAGCACTTTTAGGAGGCATGATGACAGATCCCACTACGTGGTATGGCCAGTGCTGTTTCTAGGAAAACTAGTGTCTTTTCAATCTACTAGTCCCACTAAGATTGGTAGCTATCTTAGAAACAAACAATCAAAGCAATTTGCAATTTCCTTTATGTATGATATATAAGAGAGAAGCAAAGGGACCAACCTAGATCTTTCGCTTGACTCCTTGCTTGATTTCTATCCCCCTTGATAGAGCTTGCAACTCCTCTCCTACTTGTCCTACTTAGAGAATACCTGTAGAGATAGAATAAAAAAACACCATCAAAGCATCTCGATCTATAATATCATAAACAATGCAGAATCAGAAATACATTGAACATACAATTGCATTCACAAATAACAAGATTCACAAATACATGATTGTATGGAGGAAAACTCAAAGAACTTTATTAAAATAGAAGGGAGAATTACAACCTAGCTATCTGATCCAGCATCATCCTCCCAGCATCAAAGCCCTCTTCACCTCATGAAAAGCAAGATCACCCAATAGTACAATGCTCTTTCTCAAAGACAAACTAACAACACTTCTTTACAAATTACCAAATTCTAGCCTTTAGATCTCTCAATTGAGGGATCCATTTATAGATGTTTGCAAAGGTGTGAGCCATCTCTCTGTTTTTTATTAGTGTCATTCCACTTGTAGTTCTTGGTCACACTTGGAGATTTCTGGGATCTATTACTCATCCCTGGGCGAATTCAGAGAGGCAAGTGTCATAGAGGAAGTTTCTATAAAATTCCATGAGAATCCACTTAGCAAACTGTCTCAGGCATTTGTCCATTCTTGCTCATCGCACACCACAGAAGGCTTCTTTAGTATGCATCGCACCTGGCTAGTGTAGCAGTCAGTATGCATCGCACCCTGACAGTGGAGCATTCAATATGGTCCTGTTTTGGCCAGTTCTGAGTGGTTTTTCAGGTGGAACTTCTGGGGAATGATGTAATCAGTTGACCATGATCCTTTAGGGTATAAAACAACACTTTTATGGGTCACATAGCCCTTGGTTTATCGACATATAAGATTGGGGTTGCAGTGCCCAAATATGTCTATAACAGTTGCCCCCTAAAGCATGAAGTTGTAAATCTTTTGATGTCGGGTGAAATGCTTTATCATGAGGATCTGAGGTGTTCGAACTGGAAGGTGACCTGTATAAGATACAATCCAACACATCATCATCATATTATTTTCATGATCTAGTTGAGGCGGGCATTCCCATACTCATATTTATAAATTCATTTTCATGTACATAGGATAGATAATCATTTCCAGTTACAGATTGGTGATTCTTTATATGTAGAGTCATCATCCCTTAGCTTGGATGATCATCTGTGCAGCTTCTGTCTACATTTGATGTCTTTATATTCTTAAATATATCGCAGTCCGGATGGATGAAACTAGATCCAGGGTCTTCAAACTCGTTTAATCTTCGCCTGATGTACAAGTCAATCCATGTGAAAAGATGTTCTGAAGTCGAACATGGAAGGACATCACTTGATTACTAGCCAATAATGTAAGTTGTTAACAGGCACGAGAGGAATCATCGATAATGATAATGATCCTCAAGTTACTACGGTACAATTCACGTGGTGTGAATATATGATTTGATGTCGAACACCATGTAAAATCTTTCGGTCGAAGGCCATTGATGTAAACTTGTCGCCGGAAGTGAGAAACTTGCCATTGAGGCATGCAAGCTTCAAAGTACTGAAAGGATTGTTTCTAAGTCAACTTCTTGGATAATGAGCTGATTTCAACAAGAAGTGACCCGTAGTAGGAGGGCCTTAATGTATCCCAAATCTATGACGTGAAACGTAACAAATGATTTTCTGGAGGTGAAAACGATATGATGATACAAGGTTCAGGAATGGTGGTCATGAAAAATGGAGGGTGAAGGTATTGCAGTGGATGATGCATTAACTGGATGGTGAATTCTCTAAATCACTTCTCTTGAACATATCGGCGACACTGAGATGGATTGGTAGCGTTAACCCCAAAAATGGATGGTATGGAGGACCAATGGTGATATGACCAGTGAACGGAATAACCCAACCCGACTCAATCATGGCGATGGAGTGAAAGTGTCATGTTCAAGAGTGACCTGCTACCAGTAAAGTTCTTCAAGTTTTCTTCCCTTTTTCCCCAGTCATTACTGACCAGCACCTCTTTATTTTTGTCAAGCTTGAGGAGGATAACATATGCTTGTTCTATAATTTTCCCTTCAGGCAAACTTATCGCTATGTTTTAGCGAGCCTAGAGACAGTGAAACTCATTCTTGTCTGGATGGACAAGTTTGTCGCTATTGTTTTAACGAGTTTAATGACAAGGACAACTCAGTCCTTTTCATGTTTAGAGAGTTTGAAAAGGGACAAAAAGGAAACTCCAGTAGTTCCTTTTCATAGCATAATCCCTTAAGCCCGAAAAAGGATAAAATAATACAAAAGGGATGACTTTTTAGCGAGCCAAAAAAGACAAGCACTCGATATTTTTTGTGGGATAATCCCTCAGGTCCAAAAAGATTAAAAATATAGGAGGGATGGCACTTCCAATAACTTTAGCGAGCTTGAGAGGCCAATTTCTCTACAATATTTTCATATTTAGCGAGTCTAAGAAGAGTTTAAAGTAGACTCGTTTTTGAGGAACGAGTGGTGTTTAGGGTAGTAACTGGTTCTGGGTAATCTTGGAACTTCTGAAAACATGGTGGTGTGAAGAGGTTGGCTAACAAGACCACTCATCGTAGTTGTTCCTCAAAAGGGTAAACAATCAAGTGGAAGCATATGATCTGTAGGAATTTACAGGGTAAGTTCCTCAGATAGAACACCAAAGGACACCGCTCACAAAAAGATCACAGATCAATACACCAGTATTTTGACGTGTATAAACCCTCAAAGAGGGAAACAGTCCATGGCCTGAGCCAATGCGGCCACTTTAGGCATTTTATTAATAAAATAATGAAATTTTACATAAGCTTCTCTCATGAACAGTTAACCTACAAATGACCTTCCATGTTCTTTAAATAGAGATCATGGAACAATCATGTATTAAGCCATGAATCAAGTGTCGGTAATACCGAGGAGAGAATGAACCGTCGGATCACTACATATCATGACCGTCGGATTGTAAGTTACAAAATTACATAGTAAAGAAACACACTTTACCTAACTCTACACTAGACCAAGTTATACTTAACTATTTCCTATGTGTCGGAATATCCTAACATCCCCCCTTAAGAACAACTTGGGATAGGATTGAAGGATTTACAAATATGACACAATAGGAGAAGGAAGGAGGCACTAGAGCCTATTCCCCTTAGTGACAACTTCCTGAACTCCAAGCATATATCGAAGTTTAGTGAACTTCGCCTCTGTGAGAGCCTTTGTGAAGATGTCTGCAACCTGATCATCTGTTGAACAATATTGCACTTCAAGAACATGGTCATGAATGAATTTTCTGATGAAGTGCATGTGTAGTTCAATGTGTTTGCTGCGCTGATGCTGGACTGGATCTTTGCATAGCTGAATGGCACTTT